>JAKVIS010003221.1:0-18315 GCA_033119425.1 Bufotes viridis
AAGCAAGCACCTGTGGGATTGTTTGGCCTGTTGTGCACATTCATTCCTGGAAAGTGACACTTTTGGAACAGTTTGGCTGGATGTAAGTAACCATTTTGCTTTTCCAGTCCTTCAGTACGTAATGTATGCCTGTGTCTCCCTCTTGTGGATATTGTAAACGTAACTGGATTAAGTGGAGGCGAGAAAGTCGTCCAGCACTTCCAATGTATCAGGAGCAGCTGGACCTACCTTGCCTGTACAATGGACGGAACACTGCACGTGTCACAGTGGGCAGGTCAGGTCAGGTCAGCTAAGGTCAGGGGTCAGGTCAAGGGATGACATCACAATGGGCCCTGACGGAACACTCAACAATGAGGCCCTGACATCACAATCAACAATGAGGCTCTGACATCACAATCAACAATGAGGCTCTGACATCACAATCAACAATGAGGCTCTGACATCACAATCAACCAAGTTGTTTTTTTTTTTTTTTTCTCTTTTCTTTTCTTTTCTTTTCTTCCTTCCTTCCCTCCCTCCCTCCCTCCCTCCCTCCCTCCCTCCCTCCCTCCCTCTTCAGTCCTGTATTGCTTCCTCCTATCTGTCTCTTTTTTTGGCACGCTTTGTTACTAGGACGTATGTGTGAAGAAAAGGCGTGGCCAAAAGTGAGTGTGCATCTGGCGGGTGGTGCTATGCTGATGGTGAACCTGAAGAGGCGCATGGTGGTGAGGTCAGAGAGGAGGATACAAGTTGTCTCTGGTTTATGCCAGCGAGATGGCTCCTGGAATGTGTCTGTCGCATTGAGAAGTGTTCTGTGTTGCTGAACGTGGGCCTGGGCCGTGAGCTTCTCTTTGGGTTATCACTTTCTGGCCTTTTGGACTGACCGATATACCATCCACAGCCAGTTGGAGCATTTGCAGTCAAAGTATATTGGCACCGGCCGTGCGGACACCACAACATGGGAATGGTTGGTAAATCAGCATCGTGACTCCTACTGCTCCTATATGGGCCACTTTGATCTGCTCAACTACTTTGCTGTGGCTGAGAACGAGAGCAAGGCAAGAGTGAAGTTTAACCTGATGGAGAAGATGTTACTCCCATGTGGGCCACCCATGGACAAGCCAGACGAGTCCTAGAAATTGGGCAATGATTGCTGGTTTTTTTCCTCGTGGTACAGGAGTACTTATCTGTAGTTCTTCATGTGAATGTCGTATTTTTTTACTATTGCAACAGAAATGTATGAATTGCTGCACGAAAGCCCCTATTTGTTAACAATTATTCTTATTATTATTCTTATTCTTATTCTTATTATTAATCATCATCAAACAATTTTAATCTTTTTTTTCCAAACAAATATTTGGTGTCAATATCTGATACATCCCCTATCTGCATCTCCGCAGCTACTGTCTTTCCATCTTCCATCCACTGTGGCTGTCGGTTCCGGCACCCGGCCGGCCAAGTCTTCTCACTCCGAATCCAATTTAGACTGATGGAATAATTGGCTGATCAGCTGAATGAAGTGTTTGGGCCTGCGCCCGCCCCGCGCACCTGGGGTTTGGGCTGTTGTGAACATGCTCCTCCTAATTGACACGTTTGGAGCAACAAGCTGGCTAGATGTTACCATTATGCTCTTCTTAAGTAAGTAAACGACGGCTGCTGCTGTGTCTCCTTCTTGTGGATCTTCTGAAGTGGGTTTTTCCTTTTGGGGGAGGAGAGGAGGAGCACAGTTGCCCATCACTGCAGATGTAGCAGCAGCCGCCGCTGCCGCCGGGCATCCTCCTCTGTGTACAGTGGACGGAACATGGCACGTGTCACAAGGGCCTATTCTGCAGCTTGTTACGGGATGAATGACATCACATGGTGCCCTGACGGATTCGTGACCAATGGGGCCCTGACATGACAATCTACAATGCAATGATGATTGATGATTATTATAATATCTTGTATTGTTTTTTTTCTCTCTTGAACAGGGCGTACTTCGGTGGAAAAGGTGTGGCCTTGAGTGGGCGGGCGGGTCTATGCAGATGAAGAGCCCGAAGAGGAGCATGATGGTGTGAGGGCAGAGTAGAGGACTGAAGCTCTCCCTGGTTTGTGAGAGCGAGAAGGCGGCTGTCTGCTGGAATGTGGCTGGGGCCTGCCTGCAGGAGGCTGCCTGTCGCCTTCAGAAGTGTTCTGTGTTGGCGACCGTGGGCCTCGGCGGCGGTCCCTTTCGGGTTATCGCTTCTCGGCCTTTTGGCTAAGATCAAGTGTAGTATCTGTTCTTATCAGTTTAATATCTGATACGTCCCCTATCTGGGGACCATATATTAAATGGATTTTTCGAACAGGGAGATGGAAAAAGAGCTTGCTCTGTCCACTCCACGCATTGACCTGGTATTGCAGTACCTCCAGGACCGGTGCACCCCTTCCTAATCCAGTATCCAAAAACAGAACGACTAGATTGCAAGAATAATCCTTCTTCCCTCCTTCCAGCAAGCAAGTGGAAAGCTGTGCCCTGCCTCAGTCTGCACCTCATCTGTTTTTTGTTTTTTTCCCTCTCTCTCTCTCTCTTTCTGCCCAGTGTTGCTTGCTGCATAATACCTGCGTGTGTCAGTCTGTCCATCTCCTGATGATGCAGCAGCAGCAGCAGCCGTAGCTGTAGGATCCATCACCTGCCCATTCTCCTCACAGGCCAAATCCAATTAAGACTGATAGATTAATTGGCTTATCAGATGAATGCAGTGTTTGGACCAGCACGCACGCAAGCAAGCACCTGTGGGATTGTTTGGCCTGTTGTGCACATTCATTCCTGGAAAGTGACACTTTTGGAACAGTTTGGCTGGATGTAAGTAACCATTTTGCTTTTCCAGTCCTTCAGTACGTAATGTATGCCTGTGTCTCCCTCTTGTGGATATTGTAAACGTAACTGGATTAAGTGGAGGCGAGAAAGTCGTCCAGCACTTCCAATGTATCAGGAGCAGCTGGACCTACCTTGCCTGTACAATGGACGGAACACTGCACGTGTCACAGTGGGCAGGTCAGGTCAGGTCAGCTAAGGTCAGGGGTCAGGTCAAGGGATGACATCACAATGGGCCCTGACGGAACACTCAACAATGAGGCCCTGACATCACAATCAACAATGAGGCTCTGACATCACAATCAACAATGAGGCTCTGACATCACAATCAACCAAGTTGTTTTTTTTTTTTTTTTTCTTTTCTTTTCTTTTCTTTTCTTCTTCCTTCCCTCCTCCCTCCCTCCCTCCCTCCCTCCCTCCCTCCCTCTTCAGTCCTGTATTGCTTCCTCCTATCTGTCTCTTTTTTGGCACGCTTTGTTACTAGGACGTATGTGTGAAGAAAAGGCGTGGCCAAAAGTGAGTGTGCATCTGGCGGGTGGTGCTATGCTGATGGTGAACCTGAAGAGGCGCATGGTGGTGAGGTCAGAGAGGAGGATACAAGTTGTCTCTGGTTTATGCCAGCGAGATGGCTCCTGGAATGTGTCTGTCGCATTGAGAAGTGTTCTGTGTTGCTGAACGTGGGCCTGGGCCGTGAGCTTCTCTTTGGGTTATCACTTTCTGGCCTTTTGGACTGACCGATATACCATCCACAGCCAGTTGGAGCATTTGCAGTCAAAGTATATTGGCACCGGCCGTGCGGACACCACAACATGGGAATGGTTGGTAAATCAGCATCGTGACTCCTACTGCTCCTATATGGGCCACTTTGATCTGCTCAACTACTTTGCTGTGGCTGAGAACGAGAGCAAGGCAAGAGTGAAGTTTAACCTGATGGAGAAGATGTTACTCCCATGTGGGCCACCCATGGACAAGCCAGACGAGTCCTAGAAATTGGGCAATGATTGCTGGTTTTTTCCTCGTGGTACAGGAGTACTTATCTGTAGTTCTTCATGTGAATGTCGTATTTTTTTACTATTGCAACAGAAATGTATGAATTGCTGCACGAAAGCCCCTATTTGTTAACAATTATTCTTATTATTATTCTTATTCTTATTCTTATTATTAATCATCATCAAACAATTTTAATCTTTTTTTTCCAAACAAATATTTGGTGTCAATATCTGATACATCCCCTATCTGCATCTCCGCAGCTACTGTCTTTCCATCTTCCATCCACTGTGGCTGTCGGTTCCGGCACCCGGCCGGCCAAGTCTTCTCACTCCGAATCCAATTTAGACTGATGGAATAATTGGCTGATCAGCTGAATGAAGTGTTTGGGCCTGCGCCCGCCCGCGCACCTGGGGTTTGGGCTGTTGTGAACATGCTCCTCCTAATTGACACGTTTGGAGCAACAAGCTGGCTAGATGTTACCATTATGCTCTTCTTAAGTAAGTAAACGACGGCTGCTGCTGTGTCTCCTTCTTGTGGATCTTCTGAAGTGGGTTTTTCCTTTTGGGGAGGAGAGGAGGAGCACAGTTGCCCATCACTGCAGATGTAGCAGCAGCC
Organism: Bufotes viridis; assembly: GCA_033119425.1. Taxonomy (NCBI): domain Eukaryota; kingdom Metazoa; phylum Chordata; class Amphibia; order Anura; family Bufonidae; genus Bufotes; species Bufotes viridis. The sequence continues at coordinate 4,421 of JAKVIS010003221.1, forward strand.
GCCGCTGCCGCCGGGCATCCTCCTCTGTGTACAGTGGACGGAACATGGCACGTGTCACAAGGGCCTATTCTGCAGCTTGTTACGGGATGAATGACATCACATGGTGCCCTGACGGATTCGTGACCAATGGGGCCCTGACATGACAATCTACAATGCAATGATGATTGATGATTATTATAATATCTTGTATTGTTTTTTTTCTCTTTGAACAGGGCGTACTTCGGTGGAAAAGGTGTGGCCTTGAGTGGGCGGGCGGGTCTATGCAGATGAAGAGCCCGAAGAGGAGCATGATGGTGTGAGGGCAGAGTAGAGGACTGAAGCTCTCCCTGGTTTGTGAGAGCGAGAAGGCGGCTGTCTGCTGGAATGTGGCTGGGGCCTGCCTGCAGGAGGCTGCCTGTCGCCTTCAGAAGTGTTCTGTGTTGGCGACCGTGGGCCTCGGCGGCGGTCCCTTTTCGGGTTATCGCTTCTCGGCCTTTTGGCTAAGATCAAGTGTAGTATCCTAGTGGTCTGCATTTGGTCAAGGTCAGAAGGTAGCTCCTGGGTACCCTCTCTCTCGGCCTGGGGGGATCGTTCAGGTTTATTGCCTGGACTTCACCCCCCTGCTGCTATTGGGAGAGAGGCTTAGCCCCGGGGGCGTCGAGTTGCGATCCCCGTTACCTCTAGAGGTTTTTCGGAACTTCTAGGGGAGCTTTTGTATTTTTTTGCTCAACAGAGACAAAAAAGGCGCCAAATACCAACATGGCAGATGACCCCGGAGGGGGAGGAGGAGGAGGAGGAGGAGGAGAAGACCCTATGGAGGAAGGAGGTGGAGAAGGAATCGGAGGAGAAAACCTTGAAGAGAAAAGCAGTTTTGCGGAGGTGCTTCGGAAAAAGAACAAGAAGAAAGAGGAACCCCAGAAGAAAGAGGAACCCCAAAAGAAAAGCTCTATAGACGGAAGAGCCCAAGGAGGAGAAGGAATGAATGAAGAAGGAGCTAGAGGCAGCAAAGATGACGGAGATAACCACCAAATCCCAGATTATGCGAAAATAAAGAATACGGTTCGGTTATATGTCACAGAGAAGAAAAAAAATGAATATAATTTACTATACTTAGTAGACGAGGTCTTGTGTGGGGTTTTGGGATTCAAAAACAGAGATTTTAGCCATACAGGATTACCCTAAGAGGAGAGTATACGATGTAACTTTTGAGCAAAATGGTGTTTTTAGAGATTTCGTTGCAAAAGTTCCATCTAAACTAAATGATAGTCGGCTGCAGGGATTAAAAATCTATGAACATGAATTGGATGAAGTAAAAAATATTGTCATAAAAATGTATTGCCCATTCGCTGATATTAACACTGTTTGGCAATTTTTATCTCCTTATTTTAAGAAAATTTTAGGAGCCAGAAAAGTTTTTAATGCAGCCGGGATTTGGACCTCTAAATGGGTATTCCGTGTAATCTGTTACCGTGACTCAGGACATCCTGCAGGCTTCATTTTACCCCCAGCACGTTTTAAACTGGGAGACATGGTAGGTGACATGTTCTTTGATAGAATGCCGCCATACTGTAGAATTTGTAATTTTTATGGTCATGATACTGCTAGTTGTCCAAGTACTTGCAAGAGATGTGGAAGTAAAGAACATGAGAGTAACAATTGTACGGCTGGAAAGAAATGCTACTTCTGTTCTAGATTTGGTCATTTTGCACGTAATTGTCCGCATAAATCAAATCCTAGGGCACAACCAGGGCAGCAGACGCAGCCAGAGGAACGGGCGGAACCGCAACCCCAGAGGGCGGAACAAACTGAACCTGAAGTGCATGGAGAGGAGTCTGAGCCTGAGCCTGAACAGATGGACACAACTAGCAGACCCCCAGAACCAGGTGAACAGAGAGTAAGACGGCAAAAAAAGCGGAAGTCCAGTGATCAGCGGACGGACAACCCGCCCCCGGAAACAGGGAATGTGGACCCACCGGATGATGCTGATCCGCCTGGCCCGCACTCTGTCCCTGGACAGCCCATAAACCCCCCGGAGGATCCAGGTGGAGCCGTGGCGTCAAAAAAACGGAAAGATGTAAAAAAAAAGGTGGTAAAAGAAGGCTCGGGGAGGAGACGGCTGGGGGACCTGAAGTTGACACTGAGGGTGTCCCAGCAGGTTTCTCTTCACCCAGCCGGGCGAATGAGAGTACAATCCCAGAGACCATCCTAGAGCGAGTCCCCTGCCCCGGAAAGGGAGAGGTGTGACGCCGCGGCTTCGATACCAACAGTGCTGCCGGTAGATTCAATTTGGGGCGGGCTGCAGCAGGAAGGGGGTCAGCTGAGTGACGGCAGCTCCTCTCCTACGGGATCGATGCAGACGGTGACATCTGGGGTTGCTGGTGGCGAGAGCGGAAGTGATTCCTCTGGTTAAGCTGATTCTGTCCAAAGTTGTGCCCAGGTAAGGAAAAAAATAAAAACTCCCCTTTTAATCTTTTAACATGGCTGTTTTAGAAGGAATTTCCCTGAACGCTAGGAGCGTACATTCAAAAACAAGGCGAATTGCTCTTTTTAATTATTTATCTGTTTTTACCGCTACAGTGTTTTTTTTACAAGAATGCTGCATCCCCCATAGACAAAGTTATAAAAAATATAAGGAAGACTGGAAACTAGGGCCGTCAGTCTGGTCCGGGTCAAATGAAGGCAAGTCGGGGGGTGTGGCCATTTTATTCAAAGGGAATGTTTTAATAGACCATGTTAGTGAAATTTTACCGGGGAGAATTTTATTAGTAAAAGCTTTTATTGACGGTGTTAGATGGCAGTTTTTAAATTTTTATGGTTTTACAGAGAAAAAGAAAAGAATAGAAATGTTAGAAATTTTACCTTATTTTATAAATGACTCTGAACCTTTGATTTTAGCAGGAGATTTTAATTGTATTTTAAGAGGTGAACGCCGGTTCTCAAACGCAGTAAGTAGGAACTACGACAAATCTTCCTCTCTGCTAAAGAATATTATTTTAGATTTTAAACTTACTGACGTTTTTAAGAAATGTAACAATATTTTACCAGAAGAGGCCGGCGTTACCTGGAGTAATGCAAATTGTAAATCAAGAATAGATTTTATCTTTTGCTCTTATCAAACACTGCCATTTTATTGTAAGCTTTTATCTAATATATTTTCAGATCACAAGCTATTATCTTTTAAGGTGCAGTATGGCGGCAAGTATAGAAAGAAAAGAACATGGAAACTAAATGTCTCCCTTTTAAAAGACCCTAAGATTTTATCGGATTTTATTGTATTTTATAAGCACTGCAGACGGGTTAGAAATCCCAAGGTATCTATTACCAAGTGGTGGGAAATGATGAAAATTAAAATTAAAACCTTTTTTATCAATAAGGGGAAAAGTAAAGCCCAAGAAAAAGAGAACATTATGAAAAACTGAATACCCGTCTGCAGACGCAATACAAGCTCCGAGATCTGGGTATTAATGTAGAAAAAGAGATTAACGAAAGTAAGAAAGAAATATCACAGTACCTGGAGCAGAAAGGAAAAGAGATAATATTCCGTTCTAAAATTCAACATCTAGAGGAGAACGAAACCTGCTCCAGGTACTTTTTTAAAAAAATACAAGACAAACGTACCCAGATCGAGGAGCTTGGGGGAGAAAAGGATATAGAGGGAATTTTAAAAATAGCACACAATTTTTATTCTGAACTATTTAATGAAAAGAAAATAGAAAAATCCTTTTTAAAAGACTCACTGAAAGGGATTGATAGCATTTTAGACTGTGAATCACAAAAATTTTTATTACAGGATATTACTGAACAGGAAGTTTTAGAAACCATCAAAAGTTTTAAGAAGGAGAAAGTTCCTGGCCCTGACGGTATACCTATTGAGTTTTATGTTACTTTTTATGGCATTTTAAAAGAAGACCTGTTTTATCTTTTTAAAGAAGTTTTTAGGTCCAAGTCTCTCCCGGGCTCCTGGAAAAAGGGTGAAGTGTCTCTATTGTACAAGAAGGGCGACAAAAAAGACATAAAGAACTGGAGACCTATCACCCTTTTATGCTGTGATTACAAGGTAATGGCGAAACTGTGTGCCAATAGATTAAAGAAAATCATAAGCAAAATTATCCACCAGAACCAAGTCTGTGGAGTACCCGGGAGATGTATTTGGGACAACTTAAACCTTTTAAAAGATGTTATTAATGATATAAATGAAAGAAAAGTGAAGGCTGCCATTTTATCCTTAGACTTTGAGAAAGCCTTTGACCGAGTGTCACATTTTTACCTTTTTCAAGTTTTAAAGAAAATGGGTATACCGGAAGGGTTTTTACAGTCTTTAAAAGCATTTTATGACCATTGTACCAGCAAGATTTTAATAAATGGTTTTAAGACTCAGGATGTCATTTTAAAATCAGGAGTGAAGCAGGGGTGTCCCTTGTCCCCACTACTTTTTATCTGTGCCCTTGAGCCTCTTTTAATCATGCTACGAAAAGATAAACAAATACGTGGAGTCCCCTGCCAGGCGGGGGGACTAGAGGCCAAAGTAGTGGGGTACATGGATGACGTCGCAATTATTTGCAGGGACACCCTATCAGTCCAAAAAGCTTCTAAACAAGTAGAATATTTTTGTAGTGCCTCAGGTTTTAAAGTTAATTTTAATAAGAGCAGTGTTCTAAATGTCGGAGATATGGTTTTAAATGACATAGACATTCCTGAGTCTGAATCTGTAAAGATTTTAGGAATCTCTTTCAGTGAGTCTAATGATGGCCTCAGGAACTGGGACACGGTGACAGAGAAGGTAAATAAGAAATTATGTATGTGGAACTTGAGGAAGCTTACGATGGAGGGAAAGGTTTTAATTATTAAGATGATCATTTTACCCATTTTACTGTATTTAAGTATGGTGTTTCCCCATCGGACCGTGTTCTTAAAAAGATTAATAAAGCGTGTTTTAATTTCTTTTGGGGTTCCAAAATGGACAAACTGCAGAGGAACACGGTAATGCTTCCCAAGTCCAAAGGCGGTAAAGATTTTCCCGATATTAAAGCGTTTCTTTTAATTAAGTATTTTAGCTCTTGTCTTAATGCTCTTTTTAAAGATAATTATTGGTCTTATTTTATTCGTTATAACACAGGTTATTTTATGAGGAAGAATGGTTGGTTTGAAACAGTTTTAAATTCTCCTTATTCTTTTAATCTGTCAAGTTCTTATAAAATTTTAGAGAAGATAACGAATTGTTTTAATTTAAGCCAAAAAGAGTAGATATTTTAAAAAATAACAAAGCTGTTTTAAAAGAGATTAACGATGGAAAGCTAATGGCGCCTATAGGGAATTTTAATGGAACCAAGTGTAAACAAATATGGAAGGAGGTCAATATTAATTATCTTTTTAATTCACAGAAAGACCTAGCCTGGAGCTGCGTACACGGGTGTCTTCCATGCCGGGCATTCCAGCACCGAAGAGGACTGATTGGCACCGCCGAATGTCCCAGGGGAGCATGCAGAGAGGAGGAGGATGTTCTTCATCTTTTATGGAATTGCTACTTTGCACAAATAATATGGACTAAAATGCTCCCCTTAATAAAGAAGATCACAGGACTCAAAGTTTTAACTATGGACGGTGTTTTTTATGGGTGTCTGGAGTGCCCTTCAAGAACCAAAAAGACTATGGCATGGAAGATCACCAACTGTGTCAAAGCAGCTCTATGGGCGGCCAGGAACATTTTAGTCTTTAAACATGAAGTTATTTCTGTGGAAAATGTTTTAAAAATGACCTTTGATGAGATGTATAAATATTATTAATTGGACAAGAAGAATGCCCCTTTTATGTGTAATAAGTGGTTTTTAAGGGAATGGGGTTCCATTATATGATTTTATATGTATTATTTATTTTTTGTAAAATGGCTTTTATAAGAAAATAAGTGTTTTTCTGTACGTATAAATTGTTTTAAATAAAATATACCCCTTTGGGGTAGTCAACTTAAAAAAAAAAATCTGTTCTTATCAGTTTAATATCTGATACGTCCCCTATCTGGGGACCATATATTAAATGGATTTTTCGAACAGGGAGATGGAAAAGGAGCTTGCTCTGTCCACTCCACGCATTGACCTGGTATTGCAGTACCTCCAGGACCGGTGCACCCCTTCCTAATCCAGTATCCAAAAACAGAACGACTAGATTGCAAGAATAATCCTTCTTCCCTCCTTCCAGCAAGCAAGTGGAAAGCTGTGCCCTGCCTCAGTCTGCACCTCATCTGTTTTTTTGTTTTTTCCTCTCTCTCTCTCTCTCTTTCTGCCCAGTGTTGCTTGCTGCATAATACCTGCGTGTGTCAGTCTGTCCATCTCCTGATGATGCAGCAGCAGCAGCCGTAGCTGTAGGATCCATCACCTGCCCATTCTCCTCACAGGCCAAATCCAATTAAGACTGATAGATTAATTGGCTTATCAGATGAATGCAGTGTTTGGACCAGCACGCACGCAAGCAAGCACCTGTGGGATTGTTTGGCCTGTTGTGCACATTCATTCCTGGAAAGTGACACTTTTGGAACAGTTTGGCTGGATGTAAGTAACCATTTTGCTTTTCCAGTCCTTCAGTACGTAATGTATGCCTGTGTCTCCCTCTTGTGGATATTGTAAACGTAACTGGATTAAGTGGAGGCGAGAAAGTCGTCCAGCACTTCCAATGTATCAGGAGCAGCTGGACCTACCTTGCCTGTACAATGGACGGAACACTGCACGTGTCACAGTGGGCAGGTCAGGTCAGGTCAGCTAAGGTCAGGGGTCAGGTCAAGGGATGACATCACAATGGGCCCTGACGGAACACTCAACAATGAGGCCCTGACATCACAATCAACAATGAGGCTCTGACATCACAATCAACAATGAGGCTCTGACATCACAATCAACAATGAGGCTCTGACATCACAATCAACCAAGTTGTTTTTTTTTTTTTTTTCTTTTCTTTTCTTTTCTTTTCTTCTTCCTTCCCTCCCTCCCTCCCTCCCTCCCTCCCTCCCTCCCTCCCTCCCTCTTCAGTCCTGTATTGCTTCCTCCTATCTGTCTCTTTTTTTGGCACGCTTTGTTACTAGGACGTATGTGTGAAGAAAAGGCGTGGCCAAAAGTGAGTGTGCATCTGGCGGGTGGTGCTATGCTGATGGTGAACCTGAAGAGGCGCATGGTGGTGAGGTCAGAGAGGAGGATACAAGTTGTCTCTGGTTTATGCCAGCGAGATGGCTCCTGGAATGTGTCTGTCGCATTGAGAAGTGTTCTGTGTTGCTGAACGTGGGCCTGGGCCGTGAGCTTCTCTTTGGGTTATCACTTTCTGGCCTTTTGGACTGACCGATATACCATCCACAGCCAGTTGGAGCATTTGCAGTCAAAGTATATTGGCACCGGCCGTGCGGACACCACAACATGGGAATGGTTGGTAAATCAGCATCGTGACTCCTACTGCTCCTATATGGGCCACTTTGATCTGCTCAACTACTTTGCTGTGGCTGAGAACGAGAGCAAGGCAAGAGTGAAGTTTAACCTGATGGAGAAGATGTTACTCCCATGTGGGCCACCCATGGACAAGCCAGACGAGTCCTAGAAATTGGGCAATGATTGCTGGTTTTTTCCTCGTGGTACAGGAGTACTTATCTGTAGTTCTTCATGTGAATGTCGTATTTTTTTACTATTGCAACAGAAATGTATGAATTGCTGCACGAAAGCCCCTATTTGTTAACAATTATTCTTATTATTATTCTTATTCTTATTCTTATTATTAATCATCATCAAACAATTTTAATCTTTTTTTCCAAACAAATATTTGGTGTCAATATCTGATACATCCCCTATCTGCATCTCCGCAGCTACTGTCTTTCCATCTTCCATCCACTGTGGCTGTCGGTTCCGGCACCCGGCCGGCCAAGTCTTCTCACTCCGAATCCAATTTAGACTGATGGAATAATTGGCTGATCAGCTGAATGAAGTGTTTGGGCCTGCGCCCGCCCGCGCACCTGGGGTTTGGGCTGTTGTGAACATGCTCCTCCTAATTGACACGTTTGGAGCAACAAGCTGGCTAGATGTTACCATTATGCTCTTCTTAAGTAAGTAAACGACGGCTGCTGCTGTGTCTCCTTCTTGTGGATCTTCTGAAGTGGGTTTTTCCTTTTGGGGGAGGAGAGGAGGAGCACAGTTGCCCATCACTGCAGATGTAGCAGCAGCCGCCGCTGCCGCCGGGCATCCTCCTCTGTGTACAGTGGACGGAACATGGCACGTGTCACAAGGGCCTATTCTGCAGCTTGTTACGGGATGAATGACATCACATGGTGCCCTGACGGATTCGTGACCAATGGGGCCCTGACATGACAATCTACAATGCAATGATGATTGATGATTATTATAATATCTTGTATTGTTTTTTTTCTCTTTGAACAGGGCGTACTTCGGTGGAAAAGGTGTGGCCTTGAGTGGGCGGGCGGGTCTATGCAGATGAAGAGCCCGAAGAGGAGCATGATGGTGTGAGGGCAGAGTAGAGGACTGAAGCTCTCCCTGGTTTGTGAGAGCGAGAAGGCGGCTGTCTGCTGGAATGTGGCTGGGGCCTGCCTGCAGGAGGCTGCCTGTCGCCTTCAGAAGTGTTCTGTGTTGGCGACCGTGGGCCTCGGCGGCGGTCCCTTTCGGGTTATCGCTTCTCGGCCTTTTGGCTAAGATCAAGTGTAGTATCTGTTCTTATCAGTTTAATATCTGATACGTCCCTATCTGGGGACCATATATTAAATGGATTTTTCGAACAGGGAGATGGAAAAAGAGCTTGCTCTGTCCACTCCACGCATTGACCTGGTATTGCAGTACCTCCAGGACCGGTGCACCCCTTCCTAATCCAGTATCCAAAAACAGAACGACTAGATTGCAAGAATAATCCTTCTTCCCTCCTTCCAGCAAGCAAGTGGAAAGCTGTGCCCTGCCTCAGTCTGCACCTCATCTGTTTTTTTGTTTTTTCTCTCTCTCTCTCTCTCTCTTTCTGCCCAGTGTTGCTTGCTGCATAATACCTGCGTGTGTCAGTCTGTCCATCTCCTGATGATGCAGCAGCAGCAGCCGTAGCTGTAGGATCCATCACCTGCCCATTCTCCTCACAGGCCAAATCCAATTAAGACTGATAGATTAATTGGCTTATCAGATGAATGCAGTGTTTGGACCAGCACGCACGCAAGCAAGCACCTGTGGGATTGTTTGGCCTGTTGTGCACATTCATTCCTGGAAAGTGACACTTTTGGAACAGTTTGGCTGGATGTAAGTAACCATTTTGCTTTTCCAGTCCTTCAGTACGTAATGTATGCCTGTGTCTCCCTCTTGTGGATATTGTAAACGTAACTGGATTAAGTGGAGGCGAGAAAGTCGTCCAGCACTTCCAATGTATCAGGAGCAGCTGGACCTACCTTGCCTGTACAATGGACGGAACACTGCACGTGTCACAGTGGGCAGGTCAGGTCAGGTCAGCTAAGGTCAGGGGTCAGGTCAAGGGATGACATCACAATGGGCCCTGACGGAACACTCAACAATGAGGCCCTGACATCACAATCAACAATGAGGCTCTGACATCACAATCAACAATGAGGCTCTGACATCACAATCAACAATGAGGCTCTGACATCACAATCAACCAAGTTGTTTTTTTTTTTTTTTTCTCTTTTCTTTTCTTTTCTTTTCTTCTTCCTTCCTCCTCCCTCCCTCCCTCCTCCCTCCCTCCCTCCCTCCCTCCCTCTTCAGTCCTGTATTGCTTCCTCCTATCTGTCTCTTTTTTGGCACGCTTTGTTACTAGGACGTATGTGTGAAGAAAAGGCGTGGCCAAAAGTGAGTGTGCATCTGGCGGGTGGTGCTATGCTGATGGTGAACCTGAAGAGGCGCATGGTGGTGAGGTCAGAGAGGAGGATACAAGTTGTCTCTGGTTTATGCCAGCGAGATGGCTCCTGGAATGTGTCTGTCGCATTGAGAAGTGTTCTGTGTTGCTGAACGTGGGCCTGGGCCGTGAGCTTCTCTTTGGGTTATCACTTTCTGGCCTTTTGGACTGACCGATATACCATCCACAGCCAGTTGGAGCATTTGCAGTCAAAGTATATTGGCACCGGCCGTGCGGACACCACAACATGGGAATGGTTGGTAAATCAGCATCGTGACTCCTACTGCTCCTATATGGGCCACTTTGATCTGCTCAACTACTTTGCTGTGGCTGAGAACGAGAGCAAGGCAAGAGTGAAGTTTAACCTGATGGAGAAGATGTTACTCCCATGTGGGCCACCCATGGACAAGCCAGACGAGTCCTAGAAATTGGGCAATGATTGCTGGTTTTTTCCTCGTGGTACAGGAGTACTTATCTGTAGTTCTTCATGTGAATGTCGTATTTTTTTACTATTGCAACAGAAATGTATGAATTGCTGCACGAAAGCCCCTATTTGTTAACAATTATTCTTATTATTATTCTTATTCTTATTCTTATTATTAATCATCATCAAACAATTTTAATCTTTTTTTCCAAACAAATATTTGGTGTCAATATCTGATACATCCCCTATCTGCATCTCCGCAGCTACTGTCTTTCCATCTTCCATCCACTGTGGCTGTCGGTTCCGGCACCCGGCCGGCCAAGTCTTCTCACTCGAATCCAATTTAGACTGATGGAATAATTGGCTGATCAGCTGAATGAAGTGTTTGGGCCTGCGCCCGCCCGCGCACCTGGGGTTTGGGCTGTTGTGAACATGCTCCTCCTAATTGACACGTTTGGAGCAACAAGCTGGCTAGATGTTACCATTATGCTCTTCTTAAGTAAGTAAACGACGGCTGCTGCTGTGTCTCCTTCTTGTGGATCTTCTGAAGTGGGTTTTTCCTTTTGGGGAGGAGAGGAGGAGCACAGTTGCCCATCACTGCAGATGTAGCAGCAGCCGCCGCTGCCGCCGGGCATCCTCCTCTGTGTACAGTGGACGGAACATGGCACGTGTCACAAGGGCCTATTCTGCAGCTTGTTACGGGATGAATGACATCACATGGTGCCCTGACGGATTCGTGACCAATGGGGCCCTGACATGACAATCTACAATGCAATGATGATTGATGATTATTATAATATCTTGTATTGTTTTTTTTCTCTTTGAACAGGGCGTACTTCGGTGGAAAAGGTGTGGCCTTGAGTGGGCGGGCGGGTCTATGCAGATGAAGAGCCCGAAGAGGAGCATGATGGTGTGAGGGCAGAGTAGAGGACTGAAGCTCTCCCTGGTTTGTGAGAGCGAGAAGGCGGCTGTCTGCTGGAATGTGGCTGGGGCCTGCCTGCAGGAGGCTGCCTGTCGCCTTCAGAAGTGTTCTGTGTTGGCGACCGTGGGCCTCGGCGGCGGTCCCTTTCGGGTTATCGCTTCTCGGCCTTTTGGCTAAGATCAAGTGTAGTATCTGTTCTTATCAGTTTAATATCTGATACGTCCCCTATCTGGGGACCATATATTAAATGGATTTTTCGAACAGGGAGATGGAAAAAGAGCTTGCTCTGTCCACTCCACGCATTGACCTGGTATTGCAGTACCTCCAGGACCGGTGCACCCCTTCCTAATCCAGTATCCAAAAACAGAACGACTAGATTGCAAGAATAATCCTTCTTCCCTCCTTCCAGCAAGCAAGTGGAAAGCTGTGCCCTGCCTCAGTCTGCACCTCATCTGTTTTTTTGTTTTTCTCTCTCTCTCTCTCTCTCTCTTTCTGCCCAGTGTTGCTTGCTGCATAATACCTGCGTGTGTCAGTCTGTCCATCTCCTGATGATGCAGCAGCAGCAGCCGTAGCTGTAGGATCCATCACCTGCCCATTCTCCTCACAGGCCAAATCCAATTAAGACTGATAGATTAGTTGGCTTATCAGATGAATGCAGTGTTTGGACCAGCACGCACGCAAGCAAGCACCTGTGGGATTGTTTGGCCTGTTGTGCACATTCATTCCTGGAAAGTGACACTTTTGGAACAGTTTGGCTGGATGTAAGTAACCATTTTGCTTTTCCAGTCCTTCAGTACGTAATGTATGCCTGTGTCTCCCTCTTGTGGATATTGTAAACGTAACTGGATTAAGTGGAGGCGAGAAAGTCGTCCAGCACTTCCAATGTATCAGGAGCAGCTGGACCTACCTTGCCTGTACAATGGACGGAACACTGCACGTGTCACAGTGGGCAGGTCAGGTCAGGTCAGCTAAGGTCAGGGGTCAGGTCAAGGGATGACATCACAATGGGCCCTGACGGAACACTCAACAATGAGGCCCTGACATCACAATCAACAATGAGGCTCTGACATCACAATCAACAATGAGGCTCTGACATCACAATCAACAATGAGGCTCTGACATCACAATCAACCAAGTTGTTTTTTTTTTTTTTCTCTTTTCTTTTCTTTTCTTTTCTTCTTCCTTCCCTCCCTCCCTCCCTCCCTCCCTCCCTCCTCCTCCCTCCCTCCCTCCCTCTTCAGTCCTGTATTGCTTCCTCCTATCTGTCTCTTTTTTTGGCACGCTTTGTTACTAGGACGTATGTGTGAAGAAAAGGCGTGGCCAAAAGTGAGTGTGCATCTGGCGGGTGGTGCTATGCTGATGGTGAACCTGAAGAGGCGCATGGTGGTGAGGTCAGAGAGGAGGATACAAGTTGTCTCTGGTTTATGCCAGCGAGATGGCTCCTGGAATGTGTCTGTCGCATTGAGAAGTGTTCTGTGTTGCTGAACGTGGGCCTGGGCCGTGAGCTTCTCTTTGGGTTATCACTTTCTGGCCTTTTGGACTGACCGATATACCATCCACAGCCAGTTGGAGCATTTGCAGTCAAAGTATATTGGCACCGGCCGTGCGGACACCACAACATGGGAATGGTTGGTAAATCAGCATCGTGACTCCTACTGCTCCTATATGGGCCACTTTGATCTGCTCAACTACTTTGCTGTGGCTGAGAACGAGAGCAAGGCAAGAGTGAAGTTTAACCTGATGGAGAAGATGTTACTCCCATGTGGGCCACCCATGGACAAGCCAGACGAGTCCTAGAAATTGGGCAATGATTGCTGGTTTTTTCCTCGTGGTACAGGAGTACTTATCTGTAGTTCTTCATGTGAATGTCGTATTTTTTTACTATTGCAACAGAAATGTATGAATTGCTGCACGAAAGCCCCTATTTGTTAACAATTATTCTTATTATTATTCTTATTCTTATTCTTATTATTAATCATCATCAAACAATTTTAATCTTTTTTTTTCCAAACAAATATTTGGTGTCAATATCTGATACATCCCCTATCTGCATCTCCGCAGCTACTGTCTTTCCATCTTCCATCCACTGTGGCTGTCGGTTCCGGCACCCGGCCGGCCAAGTCTTCTCACTCGAATCCAATTTAGACTGATGGAATAATTGGCTGATCAGCTGAATGAAGTGTTTGGGCCTGCGCCCGCCCCGCGCACCTGGGGTTTGGGCTGTTGTGAACATGCTCCTCCTAATTGACACGTTTGGAGCAACAAGCTGGCTAGATGTTACCATTATGCTCTTCTTAAGTAAGTAAACGACGGCTGCTGCTGTGTCTCCTTCTTGTGGATCTTCTGAAGTGGGTTTTTCCTTTTGGGGGAGGAGAGGAGGAGCACAGTTGCCCATCACTGCAGATGTAGCAGCAGCCGCCGCTGCCGCCGGGCATCCTCCTCTGTGTACAGTGGACGGAACATGGCACGTGTCACAAGGGCCTATTCTGCAGCTTGTTACGGGATGAATGACATCACATGGTGCCCTGACGGATTCGTGACCAATGGGGCCCTGACATGACAATCTACAATGCAATGATGATTGATGATTATTATAATATCTTGTATTGTTTTTTTTCTCTTTGAACAGGGCGTACTTCGGTGGAAAAGGTGTGGCCTTGAGTGGGCGGGCGGGTCTATGCAGATGAAGAGCCCGAAGAGGAGCATGAT
>JAKVIS010003222.1:0-18390 GCA_033119425.1 Bufotes viridis
CATCACCTTGCTCTATGTGACTAATAAAAGCAAGTAACTTGAAGTTGGTGAGTGCCGGTCCTTTTGTTCTATATCCACGTGGAGTTTATTCCGGGACGCGAGCACCACGCTACAGAGTATCGGAGTGCCGACTGATTCCTATACAGAGTGGAGAGGGTGTCAGCATTAAGTTTGTGTTGACGTCACTGATTAATTTGCCCTTTCTCTGATCCATCAGAAAAATAACCCACAAAAAAACGGATCCTGTCTGTGGAGCATAAGCCTTCACTCAGCATTTGCTCAGTAATCTATCAGTATTACTACAGGCCTTACAGCTGCTACACAGACAGGACCTGTTATGCATCTTATTTTTCCTTCCTTCTGACAAATCATGGATTTGGCAGCAGTATGAGGATGCCAGCGAGTGGCCCAATGACAGAGTATATAGTTGGCTACAGTCTGAGGAGACCTTTGAGTGCCACAATGACAGGTGTGGAGGTGGAAGCAGCATAAGAAAGCCACAGATTGGCAAGGTGACATAGTGTAGAGATGGCAGAAGCAGCAGCATCATACAACAGAGTGGCACGGTGATATAGTGTTGATATGGCAGCATCAGGAGGCAACAGAGTGGCACAATGACATAGTCAGGAGTTCGCAGCAGCATGAGGAGGCCTCAGAGTGGCACAATGACATATTCAGAAGTTGGCGACAACATGAGGAGGCCACAAAGTGGCAAGGTGACATACATGGCAGCATGAGGAGGCCACAGAGTGGCACAATGACATATTTTGGAATTGCGACAGCATGAGAAGGCCACAGAGTGGCAAGGTGACATACATGGCAGCATCAAAGGCCACAGAGTGGCACAATGACAGAGTCTAGAGGTGGCGGCAGCATGAGGAGGCCTCAGAGTGGCACAATGACATATTCAGGAGTTGGCGACAGCATGAGGGGGCCACAGAGTGGCAAGGTGACATTCATGGCAGCATCAGCAGGCCATAGAGTGGCACAATGACACAGTCAGGAGTTGGCAACAGCATGAGGAAGCCACAGAGTGGCAAGGTGACATACATGGCGGCATGATGAGGCCACAGAGTGGCACATTGACAGTCTGTAGTTCGCAGAGTCATGAGGAGGACACAGAGTGGCACAATGACACAGTGTGGATAAAAGACTGAAGGCACAGATTGTTGAGAAAGATGCAGATGGAAAGTTATCTGTAGAGCTATGCGACGGTAACCTGCAGATTAATGCAGCCCTCAAAAGCAAGTTGGGTTTGTCGGTTTCCAAAACCAAAATTAGATCATGGTGCCGGTGATCAGACCAAGACCTTCAAGCAGCAGCAGCATGATACCACTGAGTGGCATGGTGACATAGTGTGGAGATGGCAGCATGAGGAGGCTTCAGAGTGGCACAATGACATATTCAGGAGTTGGCGACAGCATGAGGAGGCCACAGAGTGGCAAGGTGACATTCATGGCAGCATCAGCAGGCCACAGAGTGGCACAATGACATATGACAATGACCATAACAGTAGAGGATATGCAGGTTAGGCAATAGTGGTAGCACTATCACTGAACCAAGTGCACTGGTAGACCAGAGAAAAACCCCAGAGGGTGAAGAGCCAGTGAGCCCCCTTTTTCGCAAACCCCCAGGTGGTGGGGGATGAACTTGGCTGTGGGCTCAGTGGTTGCACCTCCAGTAAGGTCCCGGTACACTTGGCCGCTACCTGCAGAGAACTACAAACAACAACTGGACTGGAACCCAAACAAACTCAAGACATGAAACAGACAACAAATGTGAACCAGCACACAGGCAGAAGCAGTTGGTCACTGCCAGGCTATAAATGGAACAGACAGTATCAGAAGCAGTTGGGCACTGCCAGGCTATACATGGAACAGACAGAATCAGAAGCAGTTGAGCACTGCCAGGCTATACATGGAACGGACAGGATCAGAAGCAGTTGGGCACTGCCAGGCTATACATGGAACGGACAGGATCAGAAGCAGTTGGGCACTGCCAGGCTATACATGGAACGGACAGGATCAGAAGCAGTTGGGCACTGCCAGGCTATACATGGAACGGACAGGATCAGAAGCAGTTGAGCACTGCCAGGCTATACATGGAACGGACAGGATCAGAAGCAGTTGAGCACTGCCAGGCTATACATGGAACGGACAGGATCAGAAGCAGTTGGGCACTGCCAGGCTATACATGGAACAGACAGGATCAGAAGCAGTTGAACACTGCCAGGCTATACATGGAACGGACATGATCAGAAGCAGTTGGACACTGCCAGGCTATACATGGAACAGACAGGATCAGAAGCAGTTGGACACTGCCAGGCTATACATGGAACAGACAGGATCAGAAGCAGTTGGACACTGCCAGGCTATACATGGAACGGACAGGATCAGAAGCAGTTGGGCACTGCCAGGCTATACATGGAACGGACAGGATCAGAAGCAGTTGAGCACTGCCAGGCTATACATGGAACGGACATGATCAGAAGCAGTTGGGCACTGCCAGGATATACATGGAACAGACAGGATCAGAAGCAGTTAGGCAGCAAGTGGCAATACCCAGCAAGGCACAAGACAGACAGACCACAAACCCCACAGCTCTCAGATAGAAATAGCTGCATAAGAGGGCACCAGATAAGACTCGCCCAGGAACAGACCAGCGAATGTTAACCCCACCAGCACCAGGAGTAACAAGAAGCATAGAACAAACTATACAAAGTGTCAGTTCACACAGTCACAGAATGCTGCAGCCAGCCCACCCAAACAACCACCAGCATACACAGGATAAACTGTACCCAGTACACGGTTACAGGCAGCCAGCCTACGCAACAGGGAGTGACAGAACCGCACACAGCATCCATACTCAGAAGTCGATCAGACTCAAGGCCTCAGCGGCACTCATCACAGAACCAGCACACAAAGTGCATGCTGCCAGCCTGCACGGCACAGTAACCACCTAGATATGGATATGGGGAGACACACACAGGCAACAGTTCACAGACAACACCGCAGCCAGCACGCAGCCCCAAGCAACCAGCATACACAGATTTCAGAATGCAGCCAGCATGCAAGAGAGCATGCAGCCAGCCTACACAGCACATCAGTCACAGTGAACCACAAAATGACAGCTACCTTTTTGGACAAAGTCCTCAAGGGATTTGCTAGCAAAGCTTCTTAATTTGTTTGAGATACTTCTAACTTTTTATCTAAAATGAAATGTCTGCACATAACTGAGGGCGACCGATTAGTCTCATTTGATGTAGCGAGAACAAGTATAGAACATGAAAAGGGATTAGCGGTGATTGGAGAAGCATTATACCACTTAGAACTCACATGGGAGACGCAGGTGTTTTGGCCCAAGTAGGGCGTATTATGTATTGTTTGTCTTTTTCCGTGGCGTGCACGGCTCTATTTTACAAGCCTAATTATTAAATGTTAAGTTTTAGCTTCCTCTGTCCCTCTGGTGGGGAATAGTTCTATGTGTGAGGCGCAGGTACAGCCAAAATATCTGCACACACTATGTCTGTGAAGAATAAATCAAGGCAAATGGACTTGCTGTAGATTTCTTGAAATGTTTCACTCGTTCTTCCAACGAGCTTTCTCAATTCTGAGTGACTTGTACAAGGATTCTCTGGGAATAAATATGTAACTGAATCAACATCAGGTAATTAGGTCATTATACCCAGGATGGGGTCAAAGGTGTTGATTCCATGGTCCTAATTGGAGTCAGTAGGTGATAATGACCTCCCAGAAAAAGGTATCAAGACAGCATTGTAAGTGGCAGACAATAGATGTCTAACCCCATCCAATTAGGACTATGGAATTAACACCTTTGACCCCTGGCTAAATTGACCTAATTACCAGATGTTGATTCAGTTACAAATTTATTCCCAGAGAATCCTTGTACAAGTCACTCGGAATTGAGAAAGCTTGTTAGAAGAATGAGTGAAAAGTTTTCAAGAAATCTACATCAAGTCCAGTTGCCTTGATTTATTCTTTACAGATATACCATGACCTGGATAAATGAGAACCTTCATAGACATAATGCACACACTATGGTTGTGTACCTTTATCTATCTTATCTATCCATCCCCCATCTATCCATCTATCATTCCCCATCTATCATCTATCGATCCATTCCCGATCTATCCGTTTATCCCCTATTTAGCCATCTTGGAGGCAAAAACATTTGTCCCCGACCATTGTCCTGTGTGAACATGCGAAGGATATAATGCCAAATAAATAGTGTAAGAATATAACTTTCAATCAGCACGTACTAGAAAAATAACCAGAAATGCACAAATAGCTAAGAAATATTCACATGAATGGCCTCTTCTCCTGGGATGGTGACAACCCCAACATGTGTATCTGTGAAGCCTTCATTTAGTGGTGGGCCTGTATGCTTTCAAAAGCCAGGGCTGAATTTCTGTCCCAATCTGGCTTTGATCTTAGCCCATCATAATGTGAAGTCACACCATACTTATTGTAGTTGTTGTGTATAGATATAATAAAGACAAACTCTCTATAGATTTTAATGTTTATTAATTCATGAAAGATCTTACAATCATGTCTGGTAAGTAAAGGAGCTGCTTTATATCTTAGCAGCTTCCTTCTGTCACATCCAGTAGGTGAAGGAGCTGCCTTATATCTTGGCAGCTTCCTTCTGTCACATCCAGTAGGTGAAGGAGCTGCTTTATATCTTAGCAGCTTCCTTCTGTCACCTCCAGTAGGTGAAGGAGCTGCTTTATATCTTAGCAGCTTCCTTCTGTCACATCCAGTAGGTGGAGGAGCTGCTCTATATCTTAGCAGCTTCCTTCTGTCACGTCCGGTAGGTGAAGGAGCTGCTCTATATCTTAGCAGCTTCCCTCTGTCACGTCCGGTAGGTGAAGGAGCTGCTCTATATCTTAGCAGCTTCCTTCTGTCACATCCATTAGGTGAAGGAGCTGCTTTATATCTTAGCAGCTTCCTTCTGTCACATCCAGTAGGTGAAGGAGCTGCTTTATATCTTAGCAGCTTCCTTCTGTCACATCCAGTAGATGAAGGAGCTGCTTTATATCTTAGCAGCTTCCTTCTGTCACATCCAGTAGGTGAAGGATCTGCTTTATATCTTAGCAGCTTCCTGCTTTATATCTTAGCAGCTTCCTTCTGTCACATCCAGTAGGTGAAGGATCTGCTTTATATCTTAGCAGCTTCCTTCTGTCACATCCAGTAGGTGAAGGAGCTGCTTTATATCTTAGCAGCTTCCTTCTGTCACATCCAGTAGGTGAAGGAGCTGCTCTATATCCTAGGAGCTTCCTTCTGTCACATCCAGTAGGTGAAGGAGCTGCTCTATATCTTAGCAGCTTCCTTCTGTCACATCCAGTAGGTGAAGGAGCTGCTCTATATCTTAGCAGCTTCCTTCTGTCACATCCAGTAGGTGAAGGAGCTGCTCTATATCTTAGCAGCTTCCTTCTGTCACATCCAGTAGGTGAAGGAGCTGCTTTATATCTTAGCAGCTTCCTTCTGTCACATCCAGTAGGTGAAGGAGCTGTTTTATATCTTAGCAGCTTCCTTCTGTCACATCCAGTAGGTGAAGGAGCTGCTCTCTATCCTAGGAGCTTCCTTCTGTCACGTCCGGTAGATGAAGGATCCGCTTTCTATCTTTTCAGGTTCCTTCTGTCTCTGCCACCACATTGTAGATGGTTTCATAGCAAGTGTGGCTGAAAGAACTCCTTCAATTTCAACCTTTAATTACGTGCTATGATGATCCAGAGGAAGGCGAAAAACCGCTGAGGAATATTAGTTGTCCTCATATAAGGGGAAAAAATTCCTCCCTGACCCCAAATATGGCCTGCAAACAGTGCAACAGCAGCCTGCAAACACGGATAATAAAGTAGATACAATAGCGCCTTACTGCCTATAGAGCGTGTGCTGTAATATGGTGGAGATGTGTTACCTGCACCGACTGCAGCAGGGGGTGTCTGCTCTCACCTCATGAGGAAACTGCTCCTGAATAAAAGGTCTCAGCTGGGCAGTAATCAGTGTGGGGATGATGGGGGCGAGCAGCCTGGAGGTTAAAGGGGTCCTCTCACTTCAGTAAGTGGCCTTTATCATGTAGAAAACAGTAATACAAGCCCCTTACTAATGTATTGTGATCGTCCATATTACCTCCTTCACTGGCTGGAATCATTTTTCCATCACATACACCGCTTGTTTCCATGGTTACAACCACCTCACATTCCAGCAGCGGCGGCTGCGCTTGCGGACTAAATAAAAAAGGGCGTGCCTCTGGCAGCTGGGAAAGTGGGAGCGCACATTGCCCGGTGCTTTCTTCTATAGTGTGCAAGCACGGCCGCCGCTGATGGATTACAATGTGGTTGTAGTCATGGAAACCATCAGCTTATATATGTGATGGAAAAATGAATGCAGCCAGTGAAGGAGGTGACATGGAGAATCACAATACATTAGTAAGTGCCTTGTATTACTGTTCTCTACATGATAAATGCCATTTATACGGCTTGTGTGGTAATCAAAGTGAATTTTTTGGAAATAAATGGGTCTGTATCCTATCCGCAAAAAAAAACGGAACGGACAAGGAAACAAAATAAGTTTGTGTGCATGAGGCCTAAGGCTGAGTTCACACCTCAGTAATTTGGTCTCTTCTTTCCGTCATCAAAACCACAGAACAGGGGCATATTTTTCTATTACTGTATATCTCTGAGTGGCTTCGCCACTGGTTTTGGCTCACCAAAAATGATGGAAATAACTGACTGAATGATTTTTTTGGATTATTGTTCAGTCCTTTTAAAAATTCTATGTTTTACATGTGCCCCTGTAGTTCCTCTGTCGTATAATTCCCCCCTGTAGTCCTCCAGAAATAAAATGTGCCCCTGTAGTTTCTTAGTATTAATGTCCTTTATAGTTCCTCCAGTAATAATGCCTCCTACAGTTCCCTATAGTAATAATAATGCCTTATACAGTTCCCTATAGTAATAATAATGCCTCCTACAGTTCCCTATAGTAATAATAATGCCCCTACAGTTCCCTCTAGTAATAATAATGCCCCCTACAGTTCCCTATAGTAATAATAATGCCTCCTACAGTTCCCTATAGTAATAATAATGCCTCCTACAGTTCCCTATAGTAATAATAATGCCCCCTACAGTTCCCTATAGTAATAATAACGCCTCCTACAGTTCCCTATAGTAATAATAATGCCCCCTACAGTTACTTCCAGTAATAATAATGCCTCCTACAGTTCCCTTTAGTAATAATAATGCCCCCTACAGTTCCCTATAGTAATAATAATGCCCCCTACAGTTCCCTCCAGTAATAATAATGCCTCCTACAGTTCCCTATAGTAATAATAATGCCCCCTACAGTTCCCTCCAGTAATAATAATGCCTCCTACAGTTCCCTCCAGTAATAATAATGCCCCCTACAGTTCCCTCTAGTAATAATAATGCCCCTACAGTTCCTCCAGTAATAATAATGCCCCCTACAATTCCCTCTAGTAATAATAATACCGCCTACAGTTCCCTCTAGTAATAATAATGCCACCTAAAGTCTCCCAGTTATAATAATGCCCATATAGTTCCTCCATTGATAATAATGCCCCTATAGTTCCTCCATTGATAATAATGCTCCCTACAGTTCCTCCAATTATAATAATGCTCCTACAGTACCTCCAGTAATAATAATGCCGCCTATAGTTCCTCCAGTAATAATAATACCGCCTATAGTTCCTCCAGTAATAATGCCCCTACAGTCTCCCAGTTATAATAATGCCCCCTACAGTCTCCCAGTAATAATAATGCCCCCTACAGTCCTCCAGTAATAATAATGCCCACTACAGTTAACCAGTAATAATAATGCCCCATACAGTTCCCTCTAGTAATTATAATGCCCCCTATAGTTCCCCCAGTAATAATAATACTGCCTATAGTTCCTCCAGTAATAATAATACCGCCTATAGTTCCTCCAGTAATAATAATGCCCCCTACAGTCTCCCAGTTATAATAATGCCCCCTACAGTTTTCCAGTAATAATAATGCCCCATACAGTTCCCTCTAGTAATTATAATGCCCCCTATAGTTCCCGCAATGATAAAAATACCGCCTATAGTTTCTCCAGTAATAATAATGCCCCTAAAATCTCCCAGTTATAATAATGCCCCTACAGTTCTTCCAGTAATAATAATGCCCTCTACTGTCTCTCAGTTATAATTATTCCCCCTACAGTTTCCCAGTAATAATAATGCCCCCTAAAGTTCCTTCTAGTAATAATAATGCCACCTATAGTTCCCCCAATGATAATAATACCGCCTATAGTTCCTCCAGTAATAATAATGCCCTCTACCGTCTCCCAGTTATAATAATTCCCCCTACAGTTTCCCAGTAATAATAATGCCCCCTACAGTTCCTTCTAGTAATAATAATGCCACCTATAGTTCCCCCAGTGATAATAATACCGCCTGTAGTTCCTCCAGTAGTAATAACGCCTAATACAGTTTCCGAGTTATAATAATGCCCCCCACAGTTTCCCAGTAATAATAATGCCCCCTACAGTTCCCTCCAGTAATAATAATGCCCCTACTGTTCCCTATAGTAATAATAATGCCCCCTACAGTTCCTTCTAGTAATAATAATGCCCCCTACAGTTCCTTCTAGTAATAATAATGCCACCTATAGTTCCCCCAATGATAATAATACCGCCTATAGTTCCTCCAGTAATAATAATGCCTCCTACAGTTTCCCAGTTATAATAATGCCTCTCCATTGTTTTAAAGGGACTCCACCTTCATTCAGAACCTTTCTAAGTTGTGCACGCTGCACATCCCTTCTTAGGTTAAACCAACCAGCCTGAGCTGTTACACATTCACAGTCACCTACCCGAAGAAAGACTTACACACTACAGCTCTTTGTGCGTTTGTTACCTGCAACATTTTCGTATAGCACTCTAAGAAAAGACTGAGAAAGTGACCTGAGCTCCTTGAAACTATCTATTCCAGTAACATTCAAGTGTGTACCCACTGCCATTGACTCTAATGTTATCTGAGGGGCAGTGTGCCCTGGGTTGTGTATTTCCTTGGACTCTAATGATATCTGAGTGGCAGTGTGCCCTGGGTTGTGTATTTCCTTGGACTCTAATGTTATCTGAACAGCAGTGTGCCCTGGGTTGTGTATTTCCTTGGACTCTAATGTTATCTGAACAGCAGTGTGCCCTGGGTTGTGTATTTCCTTGGACTCTAATGTTATCTGAGCAGCAGTGTGCCCTGGGTTGTGTATATCCTTGGACTCTAATGTTATCTGAGTGGCAGTGTGCCCTGGGTTGTGTATATCCTTGGACTCTAATGTTATCTGAGCGGCAGTGTGCCCTGAGTTGTGTATTTCGTGGACTCTAATGTTATCTGAGTGGCAGTGTGCCCTGGGTTGTGTATTTCCTTGGACTCTAATGTTATCTGAGCGGCAGTGTGCCCTGGGTTGTGTATTTCCTTGGACTCTAATGTTATCTGAGCAGCAGTGTGCCCTGGGTTGTGTATTTCCTTGGACTCTAATGTTACCTGAGTGGCAGTGTGCCCTGAGTTGTGTATTTCCTTGGACTCTAATGTTATCTGAGCAGCAGTGTGCCCTGGATTGTGTATTTCCTTGGACTCTAATGTTATCTGAGTGGCAGTGTGCCCTGAGTTGTGTATTTCCTTGGACTCTAATGTTATCTGAGCGGCAGTGTGCCCTGAGTTGTGTATTTCCTTGGACTCTCATGTTATCTGAGCGGCAGTGTGCCCTGGGTTGTGTATTTGCTTGGACTCTAATGTTATCTGAGCGGCAGTGTGCCCTGGGTTGTGTATTTCCTTGGACTCTAATGTTATCTGAGCGGCAGTGTGCCCTGGGTTGTGTATTTCCTTGGACTCTAATGTTATCTGAACAGCAGTGTGCCCTGGGTTGTGTATTTCGTTGGACTCTAATGTTATCCGAGCGGCAGTGTGCCCTGGGTTGTGTATTTCCTTGGACTCTAATGTTATCTGAGCGGCAGTGTGCCATGGGTTGTGTATTTTCTTGGACTCTAATGTGATCTGAGCAGCAGTGTGCCCTGGGTTGTGTATTTCCTTGGACTCTAATGTTACCTGAGTGGCAGTGTGCCCTGGGTTGTGTATTTCCTTGGACTCTAATGTTATCTGAGGGGCAGTGTGCCCTGGGTTGTGTATTTCCTTGGACTCTAATGTGATCTGAGCGGCAGTGTGCCCTCGGTTGTGTATTTCGTTGGACTCTAATGTTATCTGAGTGGCAGTGTGCCCTGAGTTGTGTATTTCCTTGGACTCTAATGTTATCTGAACAGCAGTGATCCCTGGGTTGTGTATTTCCTTGGACTCTAATGTTATCTGAGCGGCAGTGTGCCCTGGGTTGTGTATTTCCGTGGACTCTAATGTTATCTGAGTGACAGTGTGCCCTGGGTTGTGTATTTTCTTGCACTCTAATGTTATCTGAGCAGCAGTGTGCCCTGGGTTGTGTATTTCCTTGGACTCTAATATTGTTCGAGCTGTAGACCCAGGTTTCATCTATTTGATTCCAGGTCATGGACTCAGACTCTATTGAGCCCCTGTAGCTAGTCAATTAGCCACCCTCACCTATGGACTGCCACTCGGGACTCAAGTATTGTTGCCCCAGTGATACACAGCTACAGCCTAGGTATTGTCAATGTGTTGATGTTTTGCCTGGGTCCTTAACCCTCTTTCTCCTTGCAGGGAGGGAATGGAGCCAGCTAATACCTGCATCCCTGTACATGTGTATTCGGCTACCACAGAGGGAACCTAGCACCAACCTGAGGATGACTTGCCTTTCAATAAGGGGGTAAGCAGTACCCCAGAGTAAGGGTTATTTGCAAATGGTTTGTTGTTAATGCTGTGTTATGGAATTTACTGTTTTGTAATGTACACATAGCATAGTATGGCTGGCATGGCCAGGGTTAACCATCCTGACTCATCCTTTGCAGGAAGTTGGGTGTAAAGTAAGCTTCACCCCTAGCTCAGTTACTCAGAGTCTAGATAGAGTTAATGGAGGAAGAAAGCAAAGTTTCTTCTTCTTAGGCCTCAAACTACAAAGCCAGGGAAAGAAATAACTTTGCGGTCTGCTCGTCACTGCGAGGAAGAAAATATGACAGATGTATTCCAGTTCAAACGTCTTTATTTTATGTAAAAATAATGCATTTCTGAGCTATTATTTTTATGAAAACAGTGAATTACTCACATGTAGGAGGACTAAAAAGGAATATATGTAATTTCTAAAGTAGGCCACTAGAGGGCCCTAGATGACCTAAAATAAAAGATTAGAAAATGTATACACTAAGTATACTACACATCAATGGCTGAAATAATAATCGATAATACAATAATGTATAATAATTAATACTTTTCATGATTGACTCACAAAATAGTTTCCATGATCTCATTAAGACTACCAGGGCTGATGGTGTGCAACCTATAGATCCAGAAGACCTCCTTCTTTTTTAGAGCCTCAAATCTGTGTTGCGTATAAAAAGGGATGTGATCAATAGGTGTAATTTTTATCAGATTTTTTCTGCATTATGTTTAACCCCTTTCACACAGGGCATTTAAAAATGGAGCCCGCTTATGCGTTCTGCGGGAGCCGTGGCCACCAGGTGTCTGCTGTGGTAGTGCCGGTCGTCGACATTTTACCCTTAAGATGGCATTGTCAAATATGACCACAGCCCTTGGCTGCTCTAAAACTCAGAAGCGCCCACTTCTGGGTGTGCTTCGGCTCCCCATTCCTGGCGGGGATCACATTAGTTTTTGTGGAACCGTCAGCTGAGCTGCCTGACGGAAAGAGTAAAGATACAGATCCTGCCACTAGGGAATCTCAAGTCTGTACAGAGAAAGGGGATCAAAATTGTTAATAAGGACCTATTGAAAAAATCATTTTAGCTCAAAATGAATACAATACAATAATTTCAAACAATCACCTTAAAAGTGTAGATAGCTTGTAAGGTACCTTTTCTTTATGTTATGAAGATATTATCATACAGTTGTTGGGTATTCCGGCCTACATACTGTAGTCCCCATATGCACTCGATTAGATAGATGACAAATTCTGTGTTGCAGTTCATGAATTGTTTAATCTGAAAACTGTTTGGTAATGTTTCAACAGAATTCAGAAGTGTGATGTGAGATGGATGGGCAGCAAAGCCAGCGATAGCTCTAGCAACATTTTTGTCCTATCTGTGTGTTGTCTAAGTCTACTTGGGGCTAAAATGTTCCTTATTGTGGGAGCACACTAATAAGTCATTATTGGTGCCATATGGAGTATCTTACCCAAGTGGGGATCCCTAAGGAGTATTGGCCAAAGCTTGTGTAGGACACTCTTGATCTTATCGAGCGTTGTAGAAGTGATTGTAAGGGTTCTTCTCCTAGGTTCATCTTCTGTAGATCCCTGCTTCTGGATCCTGGCTTGATGCATTGGACCTGATTTTACACATTTGTTCTCTTAAAGGCTTCGTAGAAAAGGGTGGAAGGATACACACCAGTGGAGAAAAGTGCACTATGGCACCGATTGCTCTGTGTGTGTGATATCATAATGTTTCACAAGAATGGGGATTGTCTGAAGGGGTCTATAATAATTTTGGTAGACAGACCATCTTGAGTAAGTGGCTTCTACTCATGAGAGACAGAGGAAGGCTCTGCCATCTCCGTAAGTCCTTAGCAATGGATTTAAACAAAGGGACATAGTTCAATTTATATAGTGAGTTTGATGTCTTCCTTATTTTGATGCCCAGATAAGTAATATGGGAATCTGCCACCGGAAAATGACTACAGGTATCCTGTAAAAAGAGTCTTGATGATGATGTATCCAAGGGCAAAAGCATACATTTATCAATATTTACTTTAAAACCTAAAACAGGTCCGAAAGAGTTCAAAAGGTCCAAGACTCTCTCCAGGTCCTCCGATGGGTCCGCTAAGAAAAGGACGAGGTCATCAGCAAAAAGTGAGGTGCGCACCTCTTAACTGCCTAATTTTATACCTCGGAATACATCACCCCCTCCAGAACACGAACCAAAGGCTCGAGGGCAAGATTGAACAATAAGGGCGATAATGGAAATCCCTGGCGTGTTCCTTTGTGTATTGAAAAGGTGTAGACATGAAACCCCGGGATATAGACCCTTGCCTTGGGGGCCGTGTAGAGAGTGGAAATAAAAGTTCTAAAGGGGCCAGAAAGTTGCATCCCATCTAATACCCTCTCTAGCCAGTCTCATCTAACGTGAATAAAAGCTTTTTCTGCGTCAATCGCAATCAGCGATGGTGCAGGAAGTTTAGAGATGCCCATTGAACCGCGTCCAATACGGTTAGG
The DNA here is from genome assembly GCA_033119425.1 of Bufotes viridis. Classification (NCBI taxonomy): domain Eukaryota; kingdom Metazoa; phylum Chordata; class Amphibia; order Anura; family Bufonidae; genus Bufotes; species Bufotes viridis. Next base: position 13,340 of record JAKVIS010003222.1, read on the forward strand.
ACCTTCCTTATATTAGAGACTGCAGACCTGCCTTTGATAAAACCACAACCACAATTTTGGCCATTAGTTTGAGATCAACATTGATCAGCGAGAAAGAACGGTAGGAGGAGGGCTGTAATGGGTCTTTCCCCTGTTTCGGAATCCATTTTATGTACGCCATATTGTCAGATGAGGACAGAGGGTTCCCAGTCAGAAGGCCGTTAAACGTTTTGGTATGGGGTTCCTTAATTTCTTCCCCAAAAAATCTCTGCACACACTATGGTTGTGTACCTTTATCTATATTATCTATCCATCCCTCATCTATCAATCCATCCCCCATCTAACAATCCATCCCCCATCTATCAGCCATCTATCTATCATTCCCCATCTATCAATCCATTTCCCATCTATCCGTTTATCCACTATCTAGCCATCTTGGATGCTAAGAAATATTCACATGAATGGCCTCTTCTACTGGGATGGTGACAACCCCAACATGAGTCTCTGTGAAGCCTTCATTTAGTGGTGGGCCTGTATGCTTTCAAAAGCCAGAGCTGAATTTCTGTCCCAATCTGGCCTTGATCTTAGCCCATCATAATGTGAAGTCACACCATACTTATTGTAGTTGTTGTGTATAGATATAATAAAGACAAACTCTATAGATTTTAATGTTTATTAATTCATGAAAGATCTTACAATCATGTCTGGTAAGTGAAGGAGCTGCTTTATATCTTAGCAGCTTCCTTCTGTCACATCCAGTAGGTGAAGGAGCTGCTTTATATCTTAGCAGCTTCCTTCTGTCACATCCAGTAGGTGAAGGAGCTGCTCTATATCTTAGCAGCTTCCTTCTGTCACGTCCGGTAGGTGAAGGATCTGCTTTCTATCTTTGCAGGTTCCTTCTGTCTCTGCCACCACATTGTAGATGGTTTCATAGCAAGTGTGGCTGAAAGAAATCCTTCAATTTCAACCTTTAATTACTTGCTATGATGATCCAGAGGAAGGCGAAAAACCCCTGAGGAATATTAGTTATCCTCATATAAGGGGAAAAAATTCCTCCCTGACCCCAAATATGGCGATTGGAATGAATCCCTGGATTGTTGGTGTTCCAATCTACGTGGATGTTCAGTGGTGGACACTCGGTAGTTTTGTCAAATCCGGTTAAAGGGAAAGTCTGGTTGAGTTGTCTTGTCCGGTGTTTGCTGTAAGAAGAAAGATATAAATGTCTGGGTCAGAATCTGATAGAATAAACACTTTCCACATCATGTAATCTTTACAGTGACAGTTATGTCTTCATATTAAATGTCCCATTACACTGCTTCATCGGGACAGTTGAATTGGGAGAGTTGTGCTGGATCCTGTGAAATTAGTACGGGCAGTGCGAGCGCCGATGGTTGAGAACATATCCATTGGTGCTTGATTACACCAGCCTGATTGCACAGGACAATGCAAACAGGATGCTGGAGGAGCGACTGCTACCGGCTATTCATTATCAGCAGCATATCCCTAATTATACAGAGATGTGCTGCCGATAATCGAGCGTCTTATATCCTGATGAAAGATGCCCATCGATCGATGAACAAGCAAATACTTGTTGATTGGCTGCTCGATTATACAAGTTATTTATCCTGTGAAGACTACAAACCAATAATCGTGGGGTCTAATAGGGGCTTTATACTGTAGACCCTGGTGGGGCTCCTCAAGTATCAGCGCTGATAGTTACCCCCTATAGTTACACCCCTGGCTACACAGCACTAATAACACTATGGATCTCACAAGGTGTTATACTTACATTGTCAAATTGGAATGGTGGGTGGTTTAGGCTGTGGTACGTGGACAGCAAAATAGATCTAGTGAGAAATGATGATGGTAAGCTGGAGGTCACAGGCCGTAATGGAGACATTGTAATAAGCAGAATCCCCTATAAAAAAAATTAAAATAAAGCATGAGTCAAATTGTTTCTAATATCGACTGACCATCTATAAGAGATCGAATAATTGCCTTCTCAGTTAGTATGAAAACTTGAGGGGAATGTCTTCCCTTCACTCCATACTCACCTGGTGTAGTAGCATTTACTGGTATTATTGCTGGCAGGGCTGCCTTCTACAGGAGTTGCTTCATGGTGACCGGTAGTTTTTGGAATTCAGAGATGGAGAATATTGATGGATTTCATAGGCTTTTCTGGTTTGAGTTGGTTATCCACCAGCTTTATTCACAGACCAGTTACATTTCTTTCTTACTGAATGGCCTCTTCGTAAATAGTTTGGCCATCCAAGTTTGGGTCTGCACAATGACAGGATGATATTGTCTTGACCACTCTGGACATACAAAGCTAAACTGATTGAAGATCTTCTGGTGTTTAGATCTTATTATGTTTGGCCTTTCAGCATAGTCCAGAGTTTGGTTCATATTGAGGTCAATAGGTGCTGCCATCATGAATGCTGGTGGTGCCATTCTTCTGGCTTCTACATCTTCCCAACTGATATCTGCAAAAAACGGATGGCTTTTGATGTCTCCCTTCACTCCTAACCGCTGGAACTGATTTTTACACAGCAGCCCTTGTAAGATGTTGACTGCTTCAGGAGTCAGAGACTCTTGGTAGACTGGAGTACGGTAGAGGACAGAATGCTTAATTTGTACGTTATATTTTCCAGGGAAAGGAGCCCTTCTTGTGTAGAGTTTGTACAGAATGACGCCAATTGCAAAATAATCTACCCCTCGTCCATGTGAGTGGCCTCTCACCAGTTCTGGGGCTGCGAATCCTGGTGTACCTATGCTCTTCTTTGATGGCCTCTGATGCACTCCCATTGCTGCCATGCCAAAGTCTGTTATTTTGACATGGCCGTCTACGGTCAGAAGGATGTTAAGTGGCTTTAGGTCCCGGTGTAGAATGTCTTTGTTGTGCAGGAACTCTGTGCCACAGACCACTTCTGCCAAGATGAATCGTATGGTGGCAGTGTCAAGAGGTAAGATCTTTCTCATAAAAACAAATAGGTCCCCTCTGGTTGCCAATTCCATCACGTAATAGACAAAGTTTTGGGTGTGGAAGGCGGCCAGGCCATGAATGAGATAAGGACTCTGGTGGGATAGTTGCAGGATATGGCGTTCTACCAAACTGTATCCACACTCTGTAAAATCCCGTTTATCCGCCACTTTAATGGCAACACATTCCTGGCGGATGACATCTCTTGCCAGGTAGACTTGACCAAAGCTTCCTGCTCCCAGTTGCCGATGGAAAGTGAAGGACTGTAATGAAAGGGGTACTGTGGCAGATGTTTTCTTGCCAGACTTGTCAGGTTCCTCCAGACAGTTGCCAGTTTTCTGTTCATGGCTACTGCTGCTCTGAGATGTTTTGGTAGATCTGCTGAGCTCCTCGGGTTTTTCCCGTTCTAGAGAGCTGCTTTTGCTGCTTGACATCTCAGATCCACCATCTTTTCTCTTATCACTGACCTTAATGCTTTTATTTTTCCCCTTATCGTCCTCCTTTTTCTTCCCTTTAGAAGACACTTTGGCTGTTTGAACAAAAGAAGGAAACAAATTATGTAGAATTGTATACATGTAAAACCCACATCAGAACATATTCATATATAATCATTCATGAAACTTAAAACCTACATTATATTCACTAGAGGATAAAACCCTCAATAAAAACCTACGGTAGATACCAATTTGAGGCCTATGTGATTCTATGGTTAGAAAGAAATGGGGTTATTTATTAAGCCTGGCGTTTTAGACACCGGTCTCAATAACCCTGCACTAGCGCTTGATGCGCCTAAGTTATGTAGAGGCCGCCATATCTAATTTAGGCATCTTTATCATTGGCGTATAACAGCCCTAAAACTACAGCAGCTCACTTGCTGGCAACGATTTACGCCTTCCATGCCCACAACACGCCCCTTCTTTTGCTCTAGATCTGGCGTACATGGCGTGGAAGGATAAAAAGTCTCAGATTTTGCTGCAAATCACTACTGCGACAAAATCTGCACCAAATATACGCCAAAAAGTGACCTCCAAAATACACAGGTGGTATGAAGATATCCTAGATATGCCATGAGCTAAACACTAATAAAATATGAAATCACATTATTTCCAAATCTCCTAAAGCAACATGTGTGAATGAGATCTAATACAACTATTATAATAATCCCAGGTTTTATTCAAGATAAAATCACCATCTAAGCAGTGTGCGAATATTATAACATGAGGTTTAGCAGGTAACATACATAGTAACATAGTATATAAGACCGAAAAAAGACATTTGTCCATCCAGTTCGGCCTGTTTCCTACAAGTTGATCCAGAGGAAGACAAAAAACCCCTGTGAGGCAGAAGCCAATTTTCCTCACTTAAGGGGAAAAAAAAATTCCTTCCCGACTCCAATCAGGCAATCAGAATAACTCCCTGGATCAACGACCCCTCTCTAGTAGCTATAGCCTGTAATATTATTACACTCCAGAAATAAATCCAGTCCCCTCTTGAATTCCTTTATTGTACTCACCATCACCACCTCCTCAGGCAGAGAGTTCCATAGTCTCACTGCTCTTACAGTGAAGAATCCTCTTCTATGTTTGTGTACAAACCTTCTTTCCTCCAGACGCAGAGGATGTCCCCTTGTCACAGTCACAGTCCTGGGGATAAATAGATGATGGGAGAGATCTCTGTACTGACCCCTGATATATTTATACATAGTTATTAGATCTCCCTCAGTCGTCTTTTTTTCTAAAGTGAATAACCCTAATTTTGATAACCTTTCAGGGTACTGTAGATCCCCTCATTCCAGTTATTACTTTAGTTGCCCTCCTCTGAACTCCTCTCCAGCTCTGCTATGTCTGTCTTGTTCACAGGAGCCCAGAACTGTACACAGTATTCCATGTGTGGTCTAACCAGTGATTTGTAAAGTGGTAGGACTATGTTCTCATCACGGGCGTCTATGCCCCTTTGATGCAACCCATTATCTTATTGGCCTTGGCAGTAGCTGCCTGGACACTGGTTTTGCAGCTTAATTTGCTGTTTATTAAAATTCCTAGATCCTTTTCCATGTCAGTGTTACCGAGTGTTTTACCATTTAATATGTACG
>JAKVIS010003223.1:0-18204 GCA_033119425.1 Bufotes viridis
TCCATTTTCCCAATAACAAAAACCATTCCTTCCTTCAATACATATTCTCCCTGCTGACAAACAATCTTTTCCTCTTTCTGACCAGACAAAAAAACGTCTTTTACCATTCCATATTCCTACTGAATTCAAAAAATTCTTCTCAAATTTCACTATCAATTTTTTACTTTCTAAAAAAACTTTTATATCCTTCATTTCCACAAACGGATCATCCATCTCAACAACAAGCTTTCTTGCTTTTCCAATATTTGAAACAAAAATTTCCACCTCAGGACACAAACGATATTCCTCCTTCCATGCCAAAAAAAAGTCCCAACATTTCTTTTCAGATCCTAGGGTCACATCAAAAGACCGCAACTTACTGTTTCTTTGCATGCAGAAAATATCTTCTTTTCCGATGCCTCCAATTACCATCAATAGGTGCAATACAAAGTCCTCATTCCATATCTTCTCTGGAACACTCTTGCCGATGATTCGCAAGCAGTTCTTTTTCTTTCCGAACTCCATCTCTTCGATTCCTTCTCCAAATCCAAATCCTTTATAACTGCCCACCGCAGCTACGTGCAGTGGCAGGGGGTGATCGCCTCTCGTTGCCCGGGACTAAGCCGTCCCCCAATAGCAGCACTGGATCCGGCTGCAGCTATAAACTGCAGCCTTCACCAGAGGCCGAGGGTCCGGGTACCCGGGCACCTCCGGCCAAGACCAAGGCAGCACTGTGAGGTACTACACTTGATCTTAGCCAAAAGGCCGAGAGCGATAACCCGAAAGGGACCGCCGCCGAGGCCACGGTCGCCAACACAGAACACTTCTGAAGGCGACAGGCAGCCTCCTGCAGGCAGGCCCCAGCCACATTCCAGCAGACAGCCGCCTTCTCGCTCTCACAAACCAGGGAGAGCTTCAGTCCTCTACTCTGCCCTCACACCATCATGCTCCTCTTCGGGCTCTTCATCTGCATAGACCCGCCCGCCCACTCAAGGCCACACCTTTTCCTCCGAAGTACGCCCTGTTCAAGAGAAAAAAAAAACAATACAAGATATTATAATAATCATCAATCATCATTGCATTGTAGATTGTCATGTCAGGGCCCCATTGGTCACGAATCCGTCAGGGCACCATGTGATGTCATTCATCCCGTAACAAGCTGCAGAATAGGCCCTTGTGACACGTGCCATGTTCCGTCCACTGTACACAGAGGAGGATGCCCGGCGGCAGCGGCGGCTGCTGCTACATCTGCAGTGATGGGCAGCTGTGCTCCTCCTCTCCTCCCCAAAAGGAAAAACCCACTTCAGAAGATCCACAAGAAGGAGACACAGCAGCAGCCGTCGTTTACTTACTTAAGAAGAGCATAATGGTAACATCTAGCCAGCTTGTTGCTCCAAACGTGTCAATTAGGAGGAGCATGTTCACAACAGCCCAAACCCCAGGTGCGCGGGCGGGCGCAGGCTAAACACTTCATTCAGCTGATCAGCCAATTATTCCATCAGTCTAAATTGGATTCGGAGTGAGAAGACTTGGCCGGCCGGGTGCCGGAACCGACAGCCACAGTGGATGGAAGATGGAAAGACAGTAGCTGCGGAGATGCAGATAGGGGATGTATCAGATATTGACACCAAATATTTGTTTGGAAAAAAAAGATTAAAATTGTTTGATGATGATTAATAATAAGAATAAGAATAAGAATAATAATAAGAATAATTGTTAACAAATAGGGGCTTTCGTGCAGCAATTCATACATTTCTGTTGCAATAGTAAAAAAAAATACGACATTCACATGAAGAACTACAGATAAGTACTCCTGTACCACGAGGAAAAAAACCAGCAATCATTGCCCAATTTCTAGGACTCGTCTGGCTTGTCCATGGGTGGCCCACATGGGAGTAACATCTTCTCCATCAGGTTAAACTTCACTCTTGCCTTGCTCTCGTTCTCAGCCACAGCAAAGTAGTTGAGCAGATCAAAGTGGCCCATATAGGAGCAGTAGGAGTCACGATGCTGATTTACCAACCATTCCCATGTTGTGGTGTCCGCATGGCCGGTGCCAATATACTTTGACTGCAAATGCTCCAACTGGCTGTGGATGGTATATCGGTCAGTCCAAAAGGCCAGAAAGTGATAACCCAAAGAGAAGCTCACGGCCCAGGCCCACGTTCAGCAACACAGAACACTTCTCAATGCGACAGACACATTCCAGGAGCCATCTCGCTGGCATAAACCAGAGACAACTTGTATCCTCCTCTCTGACCTCACCACCATGCGCCTCTTCAGGTTCACCATCAGCATAGCACCACCCGCCAGATGCACACTCACTTTTGGCCACGCCTTTTCTTCACACATACGTCCTAGTAACAAAGCGTGCCAAAAAAAGAGACAGATAGGAGGAAGCAATACAGGACTGAAGAGGGAGGGAGGGAGGGAGGGAGGGAGGGAGGGAGAGGAAGGAAGAAAGAAAAGAAAAGAAAAGAAAAGAAAGAAAAAAAAAAAAAACAACTTGGTTGATTGTGATGTCAGAGCCTCATTGTTGATTGTGATGTCAGAGCCTCATTGTTGATTGTGATGTCAGGGCCTCATTGTTGAGTGTTCCGTCAGGGCCCATTGTGATGTCATCCCTTGACCTGACCCCTGACCTTAGCTGACCTGACCTGCCCACTGTGACACGTGCAGTGTTCCGTCCATTGTACAGGCAAGGTAGGTCCAGCTGCTCCTGATACATTGGAAGTGCTGGACGACTTTCTCGCCTCCACTTAATCCAGTTACGTTTACAATATCCACAAGAGGAGACACAGGCATACATTACGTACTGAAGGACTGGAAAAGCAAAATGGTTACTTACATCCAGCCAAACTGTTCCAAAAGTGTCACTTTCCAGGAATGAATGTGCACAACAGGCCAAACAATCCCACAGGTGCTTGCTTGCGTGCGTGCTGGTCCAAACACTGCATTCATCTGATAAGCCAATTAATCTATCAGTCTTAATTGGATTTGGCCTGTGAGGAGAATGGGCAGGTGATGGATCCTACAGCTACGGCTGCTGCTGCTGCTGCTGCATCATCAGGAGATGGACAGACTGACACACGCAGGTATTATGCAGCAAGCAACACTGGGCAGAAAGAGAGAGAGAGAGAGGGAAAAAAAACAAAAAAAACAGATGAGGTGCAGACTGAGGCAGGGCACAGCTTTCCACTTGCTTGCTGGAAGGAGGGAAGAAGGATTATTCTTGCAATCTAGTCGTTCTGTTTTTGGATACTGGATTAGGAAGGGGTGCACCGGTCCTGGAGGTACTGCAATACCAGGTCAATGCGTGGAGTGGACAGAGCAAGCTCTTTTTCCATCTCCCTGTTCGAAAAATCCATTTAATATATGGTCCCCAGATAGGGGACGTATCAGATATTAAACTGATAAGAACAGATTTTTTTTTTGATTGAAGACAACTTTATTTCAGTCAATCAATATACATACATACTTTTGGTGCTAGTTAGCACTCAATAAATTACATTCAATCGTCTTTGTGAGCATGGCATTGTTATGTAAATCACAGGCTAACCTACGCTATACATCACAATACATGCTACACTTGCATACCTATTCAATCACAATAACCCTTTCAACAAAGTATACAGACAGTGATGTGGGGTGGGGTGAGGGAAGGAGGGGGTAGGTGGGGAAATCACATGCCTGAAGCTTTATTGACAAGACAGAAACAAACGGGGGAGAGGGGGAAGGAGAGGGGTTTAGTCCTCTTCTTCGTTGTCGGCGATCCTCCAAGATGTTGTAGTCCCGCAGCAGACTATGGATAAGCCTGCGGCAGTCCAGGACGGACATGGTCTCCCTCCTGAGAATAAGCCGGTTCCTGGCGACCCATATAGCGTCCTTAAAACAGTTCATAAGGCGCCAGGCCTCCTGGATGGCCTCAACAGTATGAATCCCGGGAAATAGTCCGTACAGCACCGAAGTGTGTTGCAGGCTGTTCCTGGGCACAGAGTCTTTGAGTTCATGTTCCAGGGCATCCAACAGGCCCTGCGCAAGCGGCACTCCCAAAACAGGTGGTAAGATGTCTCCTCCATAAAGGGGCACCTGGGGCAGTACCGGGTTTTGCACAGGTTGCGGGCGTGCATGAATGACCGGATGGGCAAGCCACCCTGGATGGCCATCCATGACAAGTCCTTGTGCCCGTTAGTTAACCTGTCTGACGACACATTAGTCCAAACTGTCTCTACGGTGTCGTCATGGACCCCTGGAATTGACTCCACCGCATCCTTTGCTCTGATGAGCTTGTGGATAGTCTTTGGTTTCCACAAGTCGGGCTTGAGGCCCTCCAGTTGGTGTTCCTTCACAAACCTGACGACATCTCCGTAGAACCAAGGAGCGTGCCAGTTGTAAGGGATGGAGCTGTCCCACTTGTCCCAACCCAGACCCCTCCAGAGGGGCAGGAGGAAGAAGCGAGACATAGCCTTGCCCGCAGAGCCGTTGGCTGTTCTGAGAGTCCGACGAACGCTGTCACAAACAAAGGCGGTCCGCAGTAAAGTGGGCAGGTCCGGAATGCCCTTTCCGCCCTTGCGGGGCTCTTTGTACATGATGGCTCGCTTCACTCTGTCCATCTTGGATCCCCAGACGAAACGAAACACTGTCCTGGTGATGGCCCTGGAAACGGTGGCAAGAGGGGCCATGCCTGTGCGGTGTACTGGAGCACAGGCAAAACTTCATTCCGCAGGACGAGTGCTTTGCCCTCGATAGAGAGCTGTCTGAGGCTCCATAGTCCAATCCGTTGGTTTATCTTGGTCAAGCGTTCCTGCCAAGACTTGAGGGCTGCGCCTTCCTTCCCGAACCAGACTCCGAGGATTTGGATGAAGTCTGGCTTGATGTTGAATGGGAAGGGGGCAGAGAAAGCCAGCTGCCAATCCCGAAGAGCATGGCTTCTGACTTGCCGCAGTTGACTTTGGCCCCTGAAGCTTGTCCGAACTCCTCGCAGGTCTGGGCGAGTGAAGTCACCGAACGCCCGGTCAGCGCAGAAGACGGTCACGTCGTCCATGTACAGCGAGCACTTGACCTCGTAGTGTCCAGGTCCTGGTGCGGTGATCCCTCTGATCTCTCCGTTCTGCCGGATAGCCTCCGCGAAGGATTCTGTAACACAAACAAAAAGGAGAGGTGAAAGAGGGCAGCCTTGTCTGACCCCGGAGCGAACCGCAAAAGGGTCAGTCTTCCAGCCGTTCACCAGCACCGTGCTGCAAATGTCAAGGTACATTAGGTCAACAAAAGAACAGAACCTCCTGCCTAGACCTAGCCTGCGCAGTGCCCTGCCCATAAACTCGTCAGAGACGCGATCGAACGCCTTCTCCTGGTCCAGGCTGACCAGGGCGGCGTGGACACGGCGGTCCTGGATGTAGTGCACCGTGTCTCTCACAAGAGCGAGGCTGTCTGCGATCCTGCGGCCAGGAATGCCGCAGGTCTGGTCCGGGTGGACGATCCTGCCGATGATGACCTTCAGCCGGTTGGCCAGTACCTTGGCGAGGATCTTGTAGTCCACGTTCAGGAGAGAGATGGGACGCCAGTTTTTAAGGTCACATCTCTCTCCCTTCCGCTTATACAGGATCGTAATCATTCCTTCCCTCAACGATGGGGGCATTCTACCCTCCACCACCATCTCCTCATAGAGTTCCAGCAGGTCTGGACAGATCAGATCCCCCAGCGCTACGTATAGCTCCGCTGGAAGACCGTCACTGCCCGGGGTCCTGCCAGGCCTAAAGAATTTAGCGGCAGAGAGGATCTCCCCACCGTCAGAGGGTCATCCATGGCCTCCGCACCTGCCGGGTCAAGGTGGTTAGTGATACCTGACAGGAATTTATCGGCGGCCGTATGGTCGGTGTTCTTCCGGGAGTAGAGGTCGCTGTAGAAGTCTGTGACAACTCCCATTACTTCCTCCTTCCACGAACGCATGTTGCCGTCCCTGTCTCGAAGTTCATTCAGGGGCGTGTGGCCGGCTTAGAGTTTCCTGAAAAAGAACGAGTTACACTTCTCACCCTTCTCCAGGTTCTCCACCTTGGAACGGAAGACGATTCTCCTGGATTCCTCCTCAAAGTGCCTTTTCAGGCTCTTTTTGGTCTCCTCCAGGTCCTTCCTCACGTCCCAGCCGCACCGGTGAAGGTCTTGCAGGGACTGCAACTCACGCTGCAGTGCTCTGAAGGCCCTCTTCCTCTCACACGCCTGATGTTGTTGCTTGGCCTGAAAGAAACAACGAAACTGGACTTTAACATACTCCCACCAGTCACTAGTCCGTTTAAACAAGCATTTGTCGTTCCGCCAGGCGATGTAGACCTCTCTAAGTTCCTCAAGCACGTCCTCGCGATTCAGCAGGGCGCAGTTCAGCTTCCAGGACCCGCGGCCGGGGGAACCCGGTGCCTAGGGTGCACTGGACCTGAATGGCCCTGTGATCGGAGAAGAAGCAAGGGACCATAGAGTGCCCGCACCGCCTGACTGCCCGAGAGGTAAACACAAAGTCGATCCGAGAACGGAGTGAGCCATTGGAGTCGGCACCACGTATAATTAATGGAGCCTTTCCCCATGGAACCCACAGCGTCCTGCAAGGATGCTTCGGTCACCATCTCAATAAGCAGTTTGGAAGTGACGTCAAGCTTGCTTGAAGTCCCGGAGCTGCGCCCGTCCTCCTCGATTGGGCAGTTGAAATCCCCGGCCATCACCACTGTCCTGGTGGTAGCGAGTTGCAGTCGGAGGGCCTGGAAGAGCTCCAGTCGCTCGCCCTTGTCAGGGAGGCGTACACGTTGATGAGCCTAACCGGCTCTCCCGCCCAGGAGCCGTCTACGACAAGAAGTCTGCCGCAGACGAGCTCCTGGACGGAGTCAAGTGTGAGCAGCGTTTCCCCTGAGGAGGACGGCAACCCCGGCCGACTTACAGTCGCCACCACCCGACCAGTAGGAGGGACCATGGGACCACTCCCTAGCCAGATGGTTGTAGGACCTAGAGGGGGCAAAGCACATTCCTGTAACATGAACACGTCGGCGACCTGTGAGGCAAGAAAGGCTAGTACCGTCTGACGTCTGAACCTGTCCCTGATGCTCCTGACATTGATGGAAAAAAGGTTAAAGTTTGCCATCATGTAAGAGAAAAGAAAAGGGTTAACGGAAACGATACAGCCTAGTTACCACTCCGGACGTCCGGCGGTTTCTCCTCCTCTTGCCCGCTGTCTACGAGTGGCCTCTGCAACAGCTGGATGTCGGCTTCTATTTCTGCTATGACCCTCCGGAGTTGGTCCGGGTCGGTGGTCGACTCGCTGGCCACTGGTTCCTCCGCGCCTGTATTGTCGAGGCTTTCAGTGGTGTGGAGGTTTTGTTGGTCGGGTGCCTCGTTTGTGGCCACCGGGTCTTCCACCTGCTGCTCCATTTCTTCCTCATTCTTGTCAGGTAGTGACTGCTCCGCTACCTCGACCATCTTCTTCTTGGAGTGGTCAGCGACTGGGCTGTCCCTCCCTTCCTCTTTCCTTTCCTTTGGCTGACATCTGGGGAGGCAAGAGGGAAATTCCTCCATGGAGAGGGCTACAGCAGCTGGAGGAGCGGTTATTGCTGCTGCAGTGGTGACAGTTAGGAGGGTTGGGCAGGGGGCTGTGGAGGGGGCCACTGTGGTAATGGGCAGGTGGATTTGGATCTCCTCAGTGGTGGTGATGACGGGGCGGGAGGTGGGGCGGGAGAGAGAGGCCACGGGAGTGTGGGCAGGGGCAGATGCCAGCTTACCCTCCTGTTTCTTGGACGGTTTCTTCTCCTTGGGCTTTGTCACTGCCGGAGCCTGGGCCGAGGTGGGGTTCTTCCTGGCCGGGGCCCCAGCTGCGATGGCTGCCCAGGTGCGTTCTCTCTTCGGGCAGTCCTTGTAGATGTGGTCGGACGACCCGCACAGGTTGCATGCCGTCCTCCTGGGGCATTCCTTCGTGTCGTGCCCTGCCACTCGACAGATCCAGCAGGCGACCTCCTTGCAGTCCCTTATCCCATGACCCTTCTTGCCGCATCTCCTGCAATTCTGCGGCATATCCGGGTAGTAGACGAGGGCCGAGGAGTTGCCCAAAGAAAAGGTCTGAGGCAGGTGTTGCACTCCATCCGGGTCTGTGGAGTCCCTGTTCAGGCGGACGATCACTGACCACTTGCCGGTCCAGAATCCGTTTCCATCCAGGATGTGGGTGGGGTCCCTCACCACGGTGCAGAATCGGTTCAGGAGGGTGACAATGTCCTTTCCTGGGATGTGTGGGTTCCGCATTGAGACCGTAACTCTTCTCTCTTCTTTCCTCACCGGGCTGCTGCCCACGAGCGTCGGAAAGGAGAGTCCGGGCTCGCCGTTTTCACCATCTCCCAGTATCTCTTGCATATTTCCACGGAGGCGAATGTGATCCAGAATATTCCCGTGAAGAATGAGTGGATGCTCACCACTTCCGGTTTTCCGAACCCCTGGTCCAGGACCATCTTCTTCCCGAATACGTCCTGGCTCATATCCGGTGTTTTCCCATCCATCTCCTTCAGTTTCAGGACGACTGTCTGCCTCATCCATGGCTCCAGGGGAGGAGCCAAGGCCGGGCTTCCTGCCCTCCTGTTGCTTCAGGTTGGTGGCGGGTGTCTCCGGGTCAGTAGCCGTGGAAGTACTGGCCGAAGGGTTCTGGTGAGCCTCTTCCGTGGTCTTCCTGGTCTCTGAAGCCTTCTTCTTGTTCTTGGTCGGCTTGGAGGTTGAGGCCATGGCTTCTTCCTTTTCTGCCTTCCTTTTCCCTTGAAGAGGCTTCTCGAGTTGTCCGCTTTAGCCTCCGGAGGCGGGGCTATGCAGATCTTCTTTGCTGGGCGGAGCTTCTTCCGGGGAAGGGCTTCGCCGAGCTTCTTTTCCTCGTCGGGTTCCCCGAGGCCGAAGTCTTCAGGCCGGAGTCTTCAGTCTTCGTCGTCGGGGTTCCTCGTCGAGTCTTCTTCTTGAAGGTCTTCTCCTGGATCGCTTTCGGAGAAAATCTTCCAATCGTCGTCTTCGGGCTATCGAGATCCAAGTAAGAACTGCCAAACGTCGTACACCAAGACTATTAAGCCACAGGCCAAGAGGAGGTCGGAGACCAGAGCACTCTTGTTCCCTGGGGAATAGCCCTACACCCAATAGCAGCAGTGAGCTGAAGCTGAATTTAATCAACGATGCTCAAAGGCAGAGTGCAGGGGGTACCCACAAGGACCTGGGCCGGCAAGGCAAGGCAGACTGAAATAGCAGACTACACTTGATCTTAGCCAAAAGGCCGAGAAGCGATAACCCGAAAAGGGACCGCCGCCGAGGCCCACGGTCGCCAACACAGAACACTTCTGAAGGCGACAGGCAGCCTCCTGCAGGCAGGCCCCAGCCACATTCCAGCAGACAGCCGCCTTCTCGCTCTCACAAACCAGGGAGAGCTTCAGTCCTCTACTCTGCCCTCACACCATCATGCTCCTCTTCGGGCTCTTCATCTGCATAGACCCGCCCGCCCACTCAAGGCCACACCTTTTCCTCCGAAGTACGCCCTGTTCAAAGAGAAAAAAAAACAATACAAGATATTATAATAATCATCAATCATCATTGCATTGTGGATTGTCATGTGAGGACCCCATTGGTCACGAATCCGTCAGGGCACCATGTGATGTCATTCATCCCGTAAACAAGCTGCAGAATAGGCCCTTGTGACACGTGCCATGTTCCGTCCACTGTACACAGAGGAGGATGCCCGGCGGCAGCGGCGGCTGCTGCTACATCTGCAGTGATGGGCAACTGTGCTCCTCCTCTCCTCCCCAAAAGGAAAAACCCACTTCAGAAGATCCACAAGAAGGAGACACAGCAGCAGCCGTCGTTTACTTACTTAAGAAGAGCATAATGGTAACATCTAGCCAGCTTGTTGCTCCAAACGTGTCAATTAGGAGGAGCATGTTCACAACAGCCCAAACCCCAGGTGCGCGGGCGGGCGCAGGCCCAAACACTTCATTCAGCTGATCAGCCAATTATTCCATCAGTCTAAATTGGATTCGGAGTGAGAAGACTTGGCCGGCCGGGTGCCGGAACCGACAGCCACAGTGGATGGAAGATGGAAAGACAGTAGCTGCGGAGATGCAGATAGGGGATGTATCAGATATTGACACCAAATATTTGTTTGGAAAAAAAAGATTAAAATTGTTTGATGATGATTAATAATAAGAATAAGAATAAGAATAATAATAAGAATAATTGTTAACAAATAGGGGCTTTCGTGCAGCAATTCATACATTTCTGTTGCAATAGTAAAAAAAATACGACATTCACATGAAGAACTACAGATAAGTACTCCTGTACCACGAGGAAAAAACCAGCAATCATTGCCCAATTTCTAGGACTCGTCTGGCTTGTCCATGGGTGGCCCACATGGGAGTAACATCTTCTCCATCAGGTTAAACTTCACTCTTGCCTTGCTCTCGTTCTCAGCCACAGCAAAGTAGTTGAGCAGATCAAAGTGGCCCATATAGGAGCAGTAGGAGTCACGATGCTGATTTACCAACCATTCCCATGTTGTGGTGTCCGCATGGCCGGTGCCAATATACTTTGACTGCAAATGCTCCAACTGGCTGTGGATGGTATATCGGTCAGTCCAAAAGGCCAGAAAGTGATAACCCAAAGAGAAGCTCACGGCCCAGGCCCACGTTCAGCAACACAGAACACTTCTCAATGCGACAGACACATTCCAGGAGCCATCTCGCTGGCATAAACCAGAGACAACTTGTATCCTCCTCTCTGACCTCACCACCATGCGCCTCTTCAGGTTCACCATCAGCATAGCACCACCCGCCAGATGCACACTCACTTTTGGCCACGCCTTTTCTTCACACATACGTCCTAGTAACAAAGCGTGCCAAAAAAAGAGACAGATAGGAGGAAGCAATACAGGACTGAAGAGGGAGGGAGGGAGGGAGGGAGGGAGGGAAGGAAGAAGGAAGAAGAAAAGAAAAGAAAAGAAAAGAAAAAAAAAAAAAAACAACTTGGTTGATTGTGATGTCAGAGCCTCATTGTTGATTGTGATGTCAGAGCCTCATTGTTGATTGTGATGTCAGGGCCTCATTGTTGAGTGTTCCGTCAGGGCCCATTGTGATGTCATCCCTTGACCTGACCCCTGACCTTAGCTGACCTGACCTGCCCACTGTGACACGTGCAGTGTTCCGTCCATTGTACAGGCAAGGTAGGTCCAGCTGCTCCTGATACATTGGAAGTGCTGGACGACTTTCTCGCCTCCACTTAATCCAGTTACGTTTACAATATCCACAAGAGGGAGACACAGGCATACATTACGTACTGAAGGACTGGAAAAGCAAAATGGTTACTTACATCCAGCCAAACTGTTCCAAAAGTGTCACTTTCCAGGAATGAATGTGCACAACAGGCCAAACAATCCCACAGGTGCTTGCTTGCGTGCGTGCTGGTCCAAACACTGCATTCATCTGATAAGCCAATTAATCTATCAGTCTTAATTGGATTTGGCCTGTGAGGAGAATGGGCAGGTGATGGATCCTACAGCTACGGCTGCTGCTGCTGCTGCATCATCAGGAGATGGACAGACTGACACACGCAGGTATTATGCAGCAAGCAACACTGGGCAGAAAGAGAGAGAGAGAGAGGAAAAAAACAAAAAAACAGATGAGGTGCAGACTGAGGCAGGGCACAGCTTTCCACTTGCTTGCTGGAAGGAGGGAAGAAGGATTATTCTTGCAATCTAGTCGTTCTGTTTTTGGATACTGGATTAGGAAGGGGTGTACCGGTCCTGGAGGTACTGCAATACCAGGTCAATGCGTGGAGTGGACAGAGCAAGCTCTTTTTCCATCTCCCTGTTCGAAAAATCCATTTAATATATGGTCCCCAGATAGGGGACGTATCAGATATTAAACTGATAAGAACAGATTTTTTTTTTTTTTTTTTATTATTTATTATTATTTACAACAAAAAGTAATACATACAGAACAAAGAATAAATGTTAGAGAATAACAACATCAAAATAAGCAATATTCCACTTAACTACTTAACCAGAAATCTCCATTTTTTAAATTTCCATACTCCCTCCGAATCTAATCCACCAGACCTCTTTCTGTCCCATAAGTAAATAACATAAAGTCTTGACAGAAATAATTTGACACACTCATTCACAGGTATCTCTTCCCTCTTGAATACTACTATATTCCTACTATCCCATAGGCTTTCTATCACGCAGACAATTATAAACCACAATATTCTTGTTTTTATCCTCCCACACGCCCCAAATCCAAACAAAGCTACCTTCCAATCCATATACCGGACTCCCGTTAACTCCTTTAGTAGACCACCCACACTTTTCCATACTTCATTCGCATATCCACAATCCCACAGCAGATGTCTCACAGATTCAGTCTTACCACAACCTTCCCTTGGACAAATTTCTGTCCTTACCAGATCCTCTTCTATACTGCACCTCACGAACTGGCAGGATATTTTGTAATGACATCCACACTATGTCCCTCTGTCTATTTGACATTCCTTCTGTTGTTAACTTCTTCCACACAGTTGGAGCCACATCCGATCTTAATCCAGCTATATCGCATACAATTTCTCTCTCTCTTATCTTGACTAACACCTTTCTCTTATCCTTAAACTCATCCATACTTATTGACAGTAAATCATACTTTCTAATAAAGGTTTCAATCACCTCATACCATACTGGGCACTTAAAAGATACAGGCACTCTCGCATCCCTTTCACACCATTTCAAACCATACATCATCCACCCAGCCATGTATCTTGCCATACAAGCACACTTATTATTTTTTCCTACTAAACGCACAAAAATTTTAATATAATTCAAACCCAAAAAAATTCCTAAATTAGGTAAATCCAAACCACCATTCATCACTTCTTTATACACATGCTCTCTCTTTAGCTTCTCCATACGGCTCCCCACAAAAAGGTGAACACTAATTTTTCAGCTTTTCTTACATTCTTTGAGGCTGCCGGATATACCCCAGCAACAAAAAGGATAATGGGCAAAATAACTGTCTTTATAATCAATATTTTCCCTCTAAGTGACAGATCTCTCAACTTCCAGAAATTAAATTTACGCTCCATCTTCCTTCCACATTCATTCCAACTCTCACTCCCTTTCAAATCATCATTGAAACAAATACCTAACACTTTCACTTCACCTCTTTCATTCCTCACATCCTCCAAGCAAACACTCTCATCCCCAAAACACTTAAACACACATTTACTCCAGTTCACTTTGAACGCAGACGCTCCACAAAACATATCCAACCACAATCTTCCTCTCCTTATAGCCGCCAAATTATCACTTACAAACACAACATCATCCATATATCCTAACACACTGACAAATTTCCCCATACTCCCAGGAATCAACATACCTCTCATTACTTTATCCTTTCTCACTAGACACATTAGCACCTCAATTACACTAATAAAAAGCACCGGTGACATCGGGCACCCCTGTCTCACACCACTCCTGACACTCACCTTTCTACTCAACCATCCATTCACCAAAAATTCACTCGACACATTCGTAATATAAACTCTTCACTCCATCCACAAACTTTCTCGGAAACCCATCCTCTCCAATACAGCAAACATAAAAAATGTGCCACTCTGTCATAGGCCTTTTCGAAATCAATAGCTAATAACATACATCTCTGCTTTCTACTCATACAGTCCCCAATCAAATCTCTCAACAGAACTAAATTCTCAGTCATACACCTCCCTGGCACAGCACACACCTGATCTTCTTTCACAACCTCACCAATCACATCACGCATCCTAGTCGCCAATAACTTGCTAAAGATTTTATAATCCACATTCAATAGAGTAATAGGCCTCCAATTCGCTAATCTGTCTCTCTCACCTTTTTTAAAAATCAAAACCACTATACCTTCTTTCATTGAATCACCTATCACACCATTCTCCCACATATACCTACATACCTCCACAAAATCATTCTCTATCCAGTCCCACACTCTCACATACAACTCAATCGGAATCCCATCCTTACCCGGTGTCTTGTTTTTCTTAAAACTCCAAACAATTCTTTTGACCTCTTCTATCAGTAATATCCTCACACACACTTTCTTGACTATCCACACTTATTCTCTCATCCAACACACTCAACACTTCTCTCATTAGGCCTTTATCAATCCACTTTTCAGCAAACAAACTCTCATAGAAGTCCTCAACTACCCCAATCACACTCTTACCTCTGACACATTCACCCAAATTATTGACTAGTTCCAACATCTCTTCCTTCTTACTAACAACCTTTTTAAAGAAAAATCTAGAACACTTTTCATTCTTCTCAATCATCTCCACTTTTGCTCTGAAAATTATCTCTTTACCCTTTCTTTCCATAAACGACTTTTTCTCCTTTCTGACTTCATCTAGCAAGTCCTTCCACATCCACACCCATAGAACTCAACTTTCTTAACCACTCCAATCCTCACATTTAATTCGTTATATTCATTCCTCAGTCTTTTCGCTCTCTTCCATCCCCACTTCTTAAAAACAACTTAATCCTTGATTTAACCCACTCCCACCAAAGTAACACACTCTCAAACTCATCCTTTCTCAATTTCCACCTTTCATATTGATACCTGAATGCTCTCATCACTCTCTCATCCTCCAACAAAATTGTGTTTAACTTCCATACACCCTTACCATGCGTAATCTCTTCATCCCCTTCCACACAGACAGACAAACACATATGATCAGAAAAAGAACATCATATTGTGACATTTTCTTACAAACCAAATTTTTAGAAAGAAAGACAAAATCAATTCTGGAAACATAATCCCTCTATCCGCCTTATAGGTAGCTGGTGGAGGTTTACCTAAGATCAAAGCAGAGTCATGCAATGAAAAATCAGCAATTATTTTATGTAACTTGTTCCCAGTCACATCCATTTTATTCCCTTCTATAGAGCAATTAAAATCTCCCAAAAGAATAGTGGGCACTCTGCCTACCAAAAAAGATTCAACTTATCCAACAGCTCTAAACGGTCTTTCTTTCCTGTAGGGCAATATACATTTATAACCCTGAACCGCCACCCTTTATACTTAACTAAGGCCATAACACACCTCCCCACCTCCACTACATGTGAAGCTTTCAAAAGAATAATCCTTACTTCCCAACAAAATCCCTACACCATCATTCCTATTTGCGCTAGAGCCTGACCACACAGATTCTCCATATGGCCACTCTCCAGCACAAACAGATTCTTGGATACCACACTCCTGTAGGCATGCAATATCAGGGTTATATTTTCTAACGAAATCAAAAACTGCAGTACGTCTAGACTTAGTCTTAAGTAGTCTCACGTTCAAGGATACGACATGTACTGCAATTTTTCGCCCCATTGTAAGATTTTTCACGAACATAGTTCCCAAGAGCCCATATCTTCTTCAGCCGATCCCGCCTGGAGGTTGGCCTCCGGATCCGAAGTTTCTGGAGCTTTCTTCGTCGAGAAAGAAGAACTATCCGAGATACAGGGCTCTGGGTACACATCCTGTCTTATTGGGCTCTGATCCTCCTCGCTAAGGTGTGGCGGCAACAAGCGGGGCTTCTTAACTGCCAAATCCAGGACTTCCTCCGCTGGTCTTGTAGAGCCTGTTGCGAAGTCACTGGTAGATGCAAAATCACCTTGGCCAGCTTTCTCTTGCAGCTCCTCCTCCATCTCGTCCCATCTGAACTCTGGTGATCTCTCAAGGAAGGATCCACCTCCCCTTCTCCACGCAGGTCTGGGGTTTCTCCAAAGAGTTGTGGAAACACTTCCTCTACTTGTGAAATGTCCATACTCACATTTCCATTACTCTCTTCTGGGGGTTAGATGCTGGGCATTCTCCACTTCTTGCACACTGGTCTGTGGCTGCACTTCGCTTTGGGACTCCTGGACTGTATCTTCCGGTGGTTGAACTGCGGTTTGAGGTGGCACAGATGGACCTTGAGGCTGGAGGACTAACGGACGGGTCGGTGGTTGCTTTGAAGACTGGAATGGTCTCGTAATTCTTGTCTTAGTAGCGTCAGCATAAGATCTCTCAGCTCTATATCCACGAGCAGGACAATTCCTGAAAGCATGTCCTTCCTTTTCACAGAGGTTGCAGACAATCACATTCTCGCAGTCTTTTGCCAAATGTCCACTTTTATGACACTTTGGACAGTCCTTTGGTTGGTCACAAAACTCCTGTACATGACCGTACATCCTGCACTTGCGGCAATAAGATGGCGCGTCTTGAAAAAAATGAGACCTCTGTCCTTACCAATAGTAAAGCTTTGGGGGATGACTCATTCCACCCGGCCCCTGTGGGTCAGGACGGAATCGAACAAAATATTTGTGCTTGCCAGTCCACAAACCATGGGAGCCCATCACTTTATGTGAGTACACAACCTTCTCACAAAACTTAGACAAAAAAGAAAAATGTCGTCAGTGTCCACATATGGGTTAAACATAAAAACAACAAGATGAACATCCCTGTTATACAGCACAGTGAATGTTAACCCATCTAAGTCGGGATTATTCTTGTTAGCTTCCAAAAACATAAACAAATTATGGCAGGCAGCAATTGACGTTAAGACCAGTGTGCGTCGTCCCCCAATTCGATCCTGTAAGCATAGGATATCAGAAACATTGACATGCAGAGTCTTGAACAATACCTCCTTGACGAGATAGTCATCAGTGAACTTTTCCTTTTTCTCTTCAGCCACGTGAATCGCAAAAGCATTTCTGACCCGGAAATCTCCGGCCCCAGCGTAGTCGATCTCCACGCCCATCCTTCGTCCTCCGATCGCCTTCAAGGTTTATCCCACCTTCTCCCAATAGCTGCAAGCAGCTTAAGCCCGAAGCGATGCTGCAAGGCCGAGAGCATGGTCCGGATCCCTTCTGGCAAGACACTTGGTCTGAGCCAAAAGGCCGAGAGCGATAACCCGAAAGGGACCGCCGCCGAGGCCCACGGTCGCCAACACAGAACACTTCTGAAGGCGACAGGCAGCCTCCTGCAGGCAGGCCCCAGCCACATTCCAGCAGACAGCCGCCTTCTCGCTCTCACAAACCAGGGAGAGCTTCAGTCCTCTACTCTGCCCTCACACCATCATGCTCCTCTTCGGGCTCTTCATCTGCATAGACCCGCCCGCCCACTCAAGGCCACACCTTTTCCTCCGAAGTACGCCCTGTTCAAAGAGAAAAAAAAACAATACAAGATATTATAATAATCATCAATCATCATTGCATTGTAGATTGTCATGTCAGGGCCCCATTGGTCACGAATCCGTCAGGGCACCATGTGATGTCATTCATCCCGTAACAAGCTGCAGAATAGGCCCTTGTGACACGTGCCATGTTCCGTCCACTGTACACAGAGGAGGATGCCCGGCGGCAGCGGCGGCTGCTGCTACATCTGCAGTGATGGGCAACTGTGCTCCTCCTCTCCTCCCCCAAAGGAAAAACCCACTTCAGAAGATCCACAAGAAGGAGACACAGCAGCAGCCGTCGTTTACTTACTTAAGAAGAGCATAATGGTAACATCTAGCCAGCTTGTTGCTCCAAACGTGTCAATTAGGAGGAGCATGTTCACAACAGCCCAAACCCCAGGTGCGCGGGCGGGCGCAGGCCCAAACACTTCATTCAGCTGATCAGCCAATTATTCCATCAGTCTAAATTGGATTCGAGTGAGAAGACTTGGCCGGCCGGGTGCCGGAACCGACAGCCACAGTGGATGGAAGATGGAAAGACAGTAGCTGCGGAGATGCAGATAGGGGATGTATCAGATATTGACACCAAATATTTGTTTGGAAAAAAAGATTAAAATTGTTTGATGATGATTAATAATAAGAATAAGAATAAGAATAATAATAAGAATAATTGTTAACAAATAGGGGCTTTCGTGCAGCAATTCATACATTTCTGTTGCAATAGTAAAAAAATACGACATTCACATGAAGAACTACAGATAAGTACTCCTGTACCACGAGGAAAAAAACCAGCAATCATTGCCCAATTTCTAGGACTCGTCTGGCTTGTCCATGGGTGGCCCACATGGGAGTAACATCTTCTCCATCAGGTTAAACTTCACTCTTGCCTTGCTCTCGTTCTCAGCCACAGCAAAGTAGTTGAGCAGATCAAAGTGGCCCATATAGGAGCAGTAGGAGTCACGATGCTGATTTACCAACCATTCCCATGTT
>JAKVIS010003224.1:0-18266 GCA_033119425.1 Bufotes viridis
ACAAAGCTCCTACAAAATATACATTACTGGACTTTTATCGTTGGCATTCTAGATAATAATAACTTACCTTTTCAACACACTGATTGATAGGAATCACCCGATGTTCCATTTTTGTTGAAGATGAATTAGCTTCTATTGATATGGTCTTCACCTATAGGGATCCAGTCCATCTTATGGACTGGGCCCCAGTACTTAAACATATCAATAATAAGATCTGCATATGGTCTTCACCTATAGGACCCATCCATCTTATGGACCAGGCCCTAGGTCTTAAAGATAACTATAACAAGATATGATCTTCACTCTATAGGACCCATCCCTTTTTGGAATTGGGCCTAGGAACTTAATCATATCTCTTACAAGATGTTGATGTTGTCTTTGCCTTTTGGATCCATGCTTCTTATGGATAAGACTCCTTGTACTCAAGCACTTCTCTTTTTCTTGTGAAAGAACATCTGGAGAGACATACTCTCTGTTACAATAAAAACAACACATAAACCAAGAGCACAGTATCATATCAACTTTGGGCAAATTTTGGAAGGACACAGCTTTGCCAAAGCACTAGTTCCGAACCTTGACTCTGCTATGTAATGAATTTTATGTAAAATAATGCTTTTTACGAAGCTTTCCCTAAATTATTAACACATTGGTTAAAGGGCACCTATTTAATGAAAAATGCAGCCTCCTCCATAACCCCTTAGCTGCCCTTACCATCTCCAATGAAGGTGCGTTTTCGACCATCCAAGGTAGAAATAAGCTTTTACCAATTTGCTAATAATTTAGACAAAGTACCAGAAATAAATAACATGAAGACATAGCACAAAGCCCTACAAAATATACATTACTGGACTTTATCATTGTCATTCTATATAATAATAACTTACCTTTTCAACACACTGATTGATAGGAATCACCCGATATTCCATTTTTGTTGAAGATGAATTAGCTTCTATTGATATGGTCTTCACCTATAGGATCCGTCCATCTTATGGACTGGGCCCCAGGTACTTAAACATATCAATAATAAGATCTGCTTATGGTCTTCACCTATAGGACCCATCCATCTTATGGACTAGGCCCTAGGTCTTAAAGATAACTATAACAAGATATGATCTTCACCTACAGGACCCATCCTTTTTTGGAATTGGGCCACTAGGAACTTAATCATATCTCTTACAAGATGTTAATGTTGTCTTTGCCTTTTGGATCCATGCTTCTTATGGATAAGACTCCTTGTACTCAAGCACCTCTCTTTTCTTGTGAAAGAACATCTGGAGAGACATACTCTCTGTTACAATAAAAACAACACATAAACCAAGAGCACAGTATCATATCAACTTTGGGCAAATTTTGGAAGGACACAGCTTTGCCAAAGCACTAGTTCGAACCTTGACTCTGCTATGTATTGAATTTTATGTAAAATACTGCTTTTTACGAAGCTTTCCTAAATTATTAACACATTGGTTAAAGGGCACCTATTTAATGAAAAATGCAGCCTCCTCCATAACCCCTCAGCTGCCCTTACCATCTCCAATGAAGGTGCGTTTTCGACCATCCATGGTAGAAATAAGCTTTTACCAATTTGCTAATAATTTAGACAAAGTAACAGAAAGAATTAACATGAAGAAATAGCACAAAGCCCTACAAAATATACATTACTGGACTTTATCATTGGCATTCTAGATAATAATAACTTACCTTTTCAACACACTGATTGATAGGAATCACCCGATGTTCCATTTTTGATGAAGATGAATTAGCTTCTATTGATATGGTCTTCACCTATAGGATCCGTCCATCTTATGGACTGGGCCCCAGGTACTTAAACATATCAATAATAAGATCTGCTTATGGTCTTCACCTATAGGACCCATCCATCTTATGGACTAGGCCCTAGGTCTTAAAGATATCTATAACAAGATATGATCTTCACCTATAGGACCCATCCTTTTTTGGAATTGGGCCCTAGGAACTTAATCATATCTCTTACAAGATGTTGATGTTGTCTTTGCCTTTTGGATCCATGCTTCTTATGGATAAGACTCCTTGTACTCAAGCACTTCTCTTTTTCTTGTGAAAGAACATCTGGAGAGACATACTCTCTGTTACAATAAAACAACACATAAACCAAGAGCACAGTATCATATCAACTTTGGGCAAATTTTGGAAGGACACAGCTTTGCCAAAGCACTAGTTCGAACCTTGACTCTGCTATGTATTGAATTTTATGTAAAATAATGCTTTTACGAAGCTTTCCCTAAATTATTAACACATTGGTTAAAGGGCACCTATTTAATGAAAAATGCAGCCTCCTCCATAACCCCTTAGCTGCCCTTACCATCTCCAATGAAGGTGCGTTTTCGACCATCCAAGGTAGAAATAAGCTTTTACCAATTTGCTAATAAGTTAGACAAAGTAACAGAAATAAATAACATGAAGAAATAGCACAAAGCTCTACAAAATATACATTACTGGACTTTATCATTGGCATTCTAGATAATAATAACTTACCTTTTCAACACACTGATTGATAGGAATCACCCGATGTTCCATTTTTGTTGAAGATGAATTAGCTTCTATTGATATGGTCTTCACCTATAGGATCCGTCCATCTTATGGACTGGGCCCCAGGTACTTAAACATATCAATAATAAGATCTGCATATGGTCTTCACCTATAGGACCCATCCATCTTATGGACTAGGCCCTAGGTCTTAAAGATAACTATAACAAGATATGATCTTCACCTACAGGACCCATCCTTTTTTGGAATTGGGCCCTAGGAACTTAATCATATCTCTTACAAGATGTTGATGTTGTCTTTGCCTTTTGGATCCATGCTTCTTATGGATAAGGCTCCATGTACTCAAGCACTTTTCTTTTTCTTGTGAAAGAACATCTGGAGGCACATACTCTCTGTTACAATAAAAACAACACATAAACCTAGAGCACAGTATCATATCAACTTTGGGCAAATTTTGGAAGAACACAGCTTTGCCAAAGCCCTAGTTCGAACCCTGACATTGCTATGTATTCAACTTTATGTAAAATAATGCTTTTACTGAAGCTTTCCCTAAATTATTAACACATTGGTTAAAGGGCACCTATTTAATGAAAAATGCAGCCTCCTCCATAACCCCTTAGCTGCCCTTACCATCTCCAATGAAGGTGCGTTTCGACCATCCAAGGTAGAAATAAGCTTTTACCAATTTGCTAATAATTTAGACAAAGTAACAGAAATAAATAACATGAAGAAATAGCACAAAGCTCTACAAAATATACATTACTGGACTTTATCATTGGCATTCTAGATAATAATAACTTACCTTTTCAACACACTGATTGATAGGAATCACCCGATGTTCCATTTTTGTTGAAGATGAATTAGCTTCTATTGATATGGTCTTCACCTATAGGATCCGTCCATCTTATGGACTGGGCCCCAGGTACTTAAACATATCAATAATAAGATCTGCTTATGGTCTTCACCTATAGGACCCATCCATCTTATGGACTAGGCCCTAGGTCTTAAAGATATCTATAACAAGATATGATCTTCACCTATAGGACCCATCCTTTTTTGGAATTGGGCCCTAGGAACTTAATCATATCTCTTACAAGATGTTGATGTTGTCTTTGCCTTTTGGATCCATGCTTCTTATGGATAAGACTCCTTGTACTCAAGCACTTCTCTTTTTCTTGTGAAAGAACATCTGGAGAGACATACTCTCTGTTACAATAAAAACAACACATAAACCAAGAGCACAGTATCATATCAACTTTGGGCAAATTTTGGAAGGACACAGCTTTGCCAAAGCACTAGTTCGAACCTTGACTCTGCTATGTATTGAATTTTATGTAAAATAATGCTTTTACGAAGCTTTCCCTAAATTATTAACACATTGGTTAAAGGGCACCTATTTAATGAAAAATGCAGCCTCCTCCATAACCCCTTAGCTGCCCTTACCATCTCCAATGAAGGTGCGTTTTCGACCATCCAAGGTAGAAATAAGCTTTTACCAATTTGCTAATAAGTTAGACAAAGTAACAGAAATAAATAACATGAAGAAATAGCACAAAGCTCTACAAAATATACATTACTGGACTTTATCATTGGCATTCTAGATAATAATAACTTACCTTTTCAACACACTGATTGATAGGAATCACCCGATGTTCCATTTTTGTTGAAGATGAATTAGCTTCTATTGATATGGTCTTCACCTATAGGATCCGTCCATCTTATGGACTGGGCCCCAGGTACTTAAACATATCAATAATAAGATCTGCATATGGTCTTCACCTATAGGACCCATCCATCTTATGGACTAGGCCCTAGGTCTTAAAGATAACTATAACAAGATATGATCTTCACCTACAGGACCCATCCTTTTTTGGAATTGGGCCCTAGGAACTTAATCATATCTCTTACAAGATGTTGATGTTGTCTTTGCCTTTTGGATCCATGCTTCTTATGGATAAGGCTCCATGTACTCAAGCACTTTTCTTTTTCTTGTGAAAGAACATCTGGAGGCACATACTCTCTGTTACAATAAAAACAACACATAAACCTAGAGCACAGTATCATATCAACTTTGGGCAAATTTTGGAAGAACACAGCTTTGCCAAAGCCCTAGTTCGAACCCTGACATTGCTATGTATTCAACTTTATGTAAAATAATGCTTTTTACGAAGCTTTCCTAAATTATTAACACATTGGTTAAAGGGCACCTATTTAATGAAAAATGCAGCCTCCTCCATAACCCCTTAGCTGCCCTTACCATCTCCAATGAAGGTGCGTTTTCGACCATCAAGGTAGAAATAAGCTTTTACCAATTTGCTAATAAGTTAGACAAAGTAACAGAAATAAATAACATGAAGAAATAGCACAAAGCTCTACAAAATATACATTACTGGACTTTATCATTGGCATTCTAGATAATAATAACTTACCTTTTCAACACACTGATTGATAGGAATCACCCGATGTTCCATTTTTGTTGAAGATGAATTAGCTTCTATTGATATGGTCTTCACCTATAGGATCCGTCCATCTTATGGACTGGGCCCCAGGTACTTAAACATATCAATAATAAGATCTGCTTATGGTCTTCACCTATAGGACCCATCCATCTTATGGACTAGGCCCTAGGTCTTAAAGATATCTATAACAAGATATGATCTTCACCTATAGGACCCATCCTTTTTTGGAATTGGGCCCTAGGAACTTAATCATATCTCTTACAAGATGTTGATGTTGTCTTTGCCTTTTGGATCCATGCTTCTTATGGATAAGACTCCTTGTACTCAAGCACCTCTCTTTTTCTTGTGAAAGAACATCTGGAGAGACATACTCTCTGTTACAATAAAAACAACACATAAACCAAGAGCACAGTATCATATCAACTTTGGGCAAATTTTGGAAGGACACAGCTTTGCCAAAGCACTAGTTCGAACCTTGACTCTGCTATGTATTGAATTTTATGTAAAATACTGCTTTTTCTGAAGCTTTCCCTAAATTATTAACACATTGGTTAAAGGGCACCTATTTAATGAAAAATGCAGCCTCCTCCATAACCCCTCAGCTGCCCTTACCATCTCCAATGAAGGTGCGTTTTCGACCATCCATGGTAGAAATAAGCTTTTACCAATTTGCTAATAATTTAGACAAAGTAACAGAAAGAATTAACATGAAGAAATAGCACAAAGCCCTACAAAATATACATTACTGGACTTTATCATTGGCATTCTAGATAATAATAACTTACCTTTTCAACACACTGATTGATAGGAATCACCCGATGTTCCATTTTTGTTGAAGATGAATTAGCTTCTATTGATATGGTCTTCACCTATAGGATCCGTCCATCTTATGGACTGGGCCTCAGGTACTTAAACATATCAATAATAAGATCTGCTTATGGTCTTCACCTATAGGACCCATCCATCTTATGGACTAGGCCCTAGGTCTTAAAGATATCTATAACAAGATATGATCTTCACCTATAGGACCCATCCTTTTTTGGAATTGGGCCCTAGGAACTTAATCATATCTCTTACAAGATGTTGATGTTGTCTTTGCCTTTTGGATCCATGCTTCTTATGGATAAGACTCCTTGTACTCAAGCACTTCTCTTTTTCTTGTGAAAGAACATCTGGAGAGACATACTCTCTGTTACAATAAAAACAACACATAAACCAAGAGCACAGTATCATATCAACTTTGGGCAAATTTTGGAAGGACACAGCTTTGCCAAAGCACTAGTTCGAACCTTGACTCTGCTATGTATTGAATTTTATGTAAAATAATGCTTTTACGAAGCTTTCCCTAAATTATTAACACATTGGTTAAAGGGCACCTATTTAATGAAAAATGCAGCCTCCTCCATAACCCCTCAGCTGCCCTTACCATCTCCAATGAAGGTGCGTTTTCGACCATCCAAGGTAGAAATAAGCTTTTACCAATTTGCTAATAATTTAGACAAAGTAACAGAAAGAAATAACATGAAGAAATAGCACAAAGCCCTACAAAATATACATTACTGGACTTTATCATTGGCATTCTAGATAATAATAACTTACCTTTTCAACACACTGATTGATAGGAATCACCCGATGTTCCATTTTTGTTGAAGATGAATTAGCTTCTATTGATATGGTCTTCACCTATAGGATCCGTCCATCTTATGGACTGGGCCCCAGGTACTTAAACATATCAATAATAAGATCTGCTTATGGTCTTCACCTATAGGACCCATCCATCTTATGGACTAGGCCCTAGGTCTTAAAGATATCTATAACAAGATATGATCTTCACCTATAGGACCCATCCTTTTTTGGAATTGGGCCCTAGGAACTTAATCATATCTCTTACAAGATGTTGATGTTGTCTTTGCCTTTTGGATCCATGCTTCTTATGGATAAGACTCCTTGTACTCAAGCACTTCTCTTTTTCTTGTGAAAGAACATCTGGAGAGACATACTCTCTGTTACAATAAAAACAACACATAAACCAAGAGCACAGTATCATATCAACTTTGGGCAAATTTTGGAAGGACACAGCTTTGCCAAAGCACTAGTTCGAACCTTGACTCTGCTATGTATTGAATTTTATGTAAAATAATGCTTTTACTGAAGCTTTCCTAAATTATTAACACATTGGTTAAAGGGCACCTATTTAATGAAAAATGCAGCCTCCTCCATAACCCCTTAGCTGCCCTTACCATCTCCAATGAAGGTGCGTTTTCGACCATCCAAGGTAGAAATAAGCTTTTACCAATTTGCTAATAAGTTAGACAAAGTAACAGAAATAAATAACATGAAGAAATAGCACAAAGCTCTACAAAATATACATTACTGGACTTTATCATTGGCATTCTAGATAATAATAACTTACCTTTTCAACACACTGATTGATAGGAATCACCCGATGTTCCATTTTTGTTGAAGATGAATTAGCTTCTATTGATATGGTCTTCACCTATAGGATCCGTCCATCTTATGGACTGGGCCCCAGGTACTTAAACATATCAATAATAAGATCTGCATATGGTCTTCACCTATAGGACCCATCCATCTTATGGACTAGGCCCTAGGTCTTAAAGATATCTATAACAAGATATGATCTTCACCTACAGGACCCATCCTTTTTTGGAATTGGGCCCTAGGAACTTAATCATATCTCTTACAAGATGTTGATGTTGTCTTTGCCTTTTGGATCCATGCTTCTTATGGATAAGACTCCTTGTACTCAAGCACTTCTCTTTTTCTTGTGAAAGAACATCTGGAGGCACATACTCTCTGTTACAATAAAAACAACACATAAACCTAGAGCACAGTATCATATCAACTTTGGGCAAATTTTGGAAGGACACAGCTTTGCCAAAGCACTAGTTCCGAACCCTGACATCTGCTATGTATTGAACTTTATGTAAAATAATGCTTTTACTGAAGCTTTCCCTAAATTATTAACACATTGGTTAAAGGGCACCTATTTAATGAAAAATGCAGCCTCCTCCATAACCCCTTAGCTGCCCTTACCATCTCCAATGAAGGTGCGTTTTCGACCATCCAAGGTAGAAATAAGCTTTTACCAATTTGCTAATAATTTAGACAAAGTAACAGAAAGAAATAACATGAAGAAATAGCACAAAGCCCTACAAAATATACATTACTGGACTTTATCATTGGCATTCTAGATAATAATAACTTACCTTTTCAACACACTGATTGATAGGAATCACCCGATGTTCCATTTTTGTTGAAGATGAATTAGCTTCTATTGATATGGTCTTCACCTATAGGATCCGTCCATCTTATGGACTGGGCCCCAGGTACTTAAACATATCAATAATAAGATCTGCTTATGGTCTTCACCTATAGGACCCATCCATCTTATGGACTAGGCCCTAGGTCTTAAAGATATCTATAACAAGATATGATCTTCACCTATAGGACCCATCCTTTTTTGGAATTGGGCCCTAGGAACTTAATCATATCTCTTACAAGATGTTGATGTTGTCTTTGCCTTTTGGATCCATGCTTCTTATGGATAAGACTCCTTGTACTCAAGCACTTCTCTTTTTCTTGTGAAAGAACATCTGGAGAGACATACTCTCTGTTACAATAAAAACAACACATAAACCAAGAGCACAGTATCATATCAACTTTGGGCAAATTTTGGAAGGACACAGCTTTGCCAAAGCACTAGTTCGAACCTTGACTCTGCTATGTATTGAATTTTATGTAAAATAATGCTTTTTACGAAGCTTTCCTAAATTATTAACACATTGGTTAAAGGGCACCTATTTAATGAAAAATGCAGCCTCCTCCATAACCCCTTAGCTGCCCTTACCATCTCCAATGAAGGTGCGTTTTCGACCATCCAAGGTAGAAATAAGCTTTTACCAATTTGCTAATAATTTAGACAAAGTAACAGAAATAAATAACATGAAGAAATAGCACAAAGCCCTACAAAATATACATTACTGGACTTTATCATTGGCATTCTAGATAATAATAACTTACCTTTTCAACACACTGATTGATAGGAATCACCCGATGTTCCATTTTTGTTGAAGATGAATTAGCTTCTATTGATATGGTCTTCACCTATAGGATCCGTCCATCTTATGGACTGGGCCCCAGGTACTTAAACATATCAATAATAAGATCTGCATATGGTCTTCACCTATAGGACCCATCCATCTTATGGACTAGGCCCTAGGTCTTAAAGATAACTATAACAAGATATGATCTTCACCTACAGGACCCATCCTTTTTTGGAATTGGGCCCTAGGAACTTAATCATATCTCTTACAAGATGTTGATGTTGTCTTTGCCTTTTGGATCCATGCTTCTTATGGATAAGGCTCCATGTACTCAAGCACTTTTCTTTTTCTTGTGAAAGAACATCTGGAGGCACATACTCTCTGTTACAATAAAAACAACACATAAACCTAGAGCACAGTATCATATCAACTTTGGGCAAATTTTGGAAGAACACAGCTTTGCCAAAGCCCTAGTTCGAACCCTGACATTGCTATGTATTCAACTTTATTTAAAATAATGCTTTTACGAAGCTTTCCCTAAATTATTAACACATTGGTTAAAGGGCACCTATTTAATGAAAAATGCAGCCTCCTCCATAACCCCTTAGCTGCCCTTACCATCTCCAATGAAGGTGCGTTTTCCACCATCCAAGGTAGAAATAAGCTTTTACCAATTTGCTAATAATTTAGACAAAGTAACAGAAAGAAATAACATGAAGAAATAGCACAAAGCCCTACAAAATATACATTACTGGACTTTATCATTAGCATTCTAGATAATAATAACTTACCTTTTCAACACACTGATTGATAGGAATCACCCGATGTTCCATTTTTGTTGAAGATGAATTAGCTTCTCTTGATATGGTCTTCACCTATAGGATCCGTCCATCTTATGGACTGGGCCCCAGGTACTTAAACATATCAATAATAAGATCTGCTTATGGTCTTCACCTATAGGACCCATCCATCTTATGGACTAGGCCCTAGGTCTTAAAGATATCTATAACAAGATATGATCTTCACCTATAGGACCCATCCTTTTTTGGAATTGGGCCCTAGGAACTTAATCATATCTCTTACAAGATGTTGATGTTGTCTTTGCCTTTTGGATCCATGCTTCTTATGGATAAGACTCCTTGTACTCAAGCACTTCTCTTTTTCTTGTGAAAGAACATCTGGAGAGACATACTCTCTGTTACAATAAAAACAACACATAAACCAAGAGCACAGTATCATATCAACTTTGGGCAAATTTTGGAAGGACACAGCTTTGCCAAAGCACTAGTTCGAACCTTGACTCTGCTATGTATTGAATTTTATGTAAAATACTGCTTTTTACGAAGCTTTCCCTAAATTATTAACACATTGGTTAAAGGGCACCTATTTAATGAAAAATGCAGCCTCCTCCATAACCCCTTAGCTGCCCTTACCATCTCCAATGAAGGTGCGTTTTCGACCATCCAAGGTAGAAATAAGCTTTTACCAATTTGCTAATAATTTAGACAAAGTAACAGAAATAAATAACATGAAGAAATAGCACAAAGCCCTACAAAATATACATTACTGGACTTTATCATTGGCATTCTAGATAATAATAACTTACCTTTTCAACACACTGATTGATAGGAATCACCCGATGTTCCATTTTTGTTGAAGATGAATTAGCTTCTATTGATATGGTCTTCACCTATAGGATCCGTCCATCTTATGGACTGGGCCCCAGGTACTTAAACATATCAATAATAAGATCTGCATATGGTCTTCACCTATAGGACCCATCCATCTTATGGACTAGGCCCTAGGTCTTAAAGATAACTATAACAAGATATGATCTTCACCTACAGGACCCATCCTTTTTTGGAATTGGGCCCTAGGAACTTAATCATATCTCTTACAAGATGTTGATGTTGTCTTTGCCTTTTGGATCCATGCTTCTTATGGATAAGACTCCATGTACTCAAGCACTTTTCTTTTTCTTGTGAAAAGAACATCTGGAGGCACATACTCTCTGTTACAATAAAAACAACACATAAACCTAGAGCACAGTATCATATCAACTTTGGGCAAATTTTGGAAGAACACAGCTTTGCCAAAGCCCTAGTTCGAACCCTGACATTGCTATGTATTCAACTTTATTTAAAATAATGCTTTTTACGAAGCTTTCCCTAAATTATTAACAAATTGGTTAAAGGGCACCTATTTAATGAAAAATGCAGCCTCCTCCATAACCCCTTAGCTGCCCTTACCATCTCCAATGAAGGTGCGTTTTCCACCATCCAAGGTAGAAATAAGCTTTTACCAATTTGCTAATAATTTAGACAAAGTAACAGAAAGAAATAACATGAAGAAATAGCACAAAGCCCTACAAAATATACATTACTGGACTTTATCATTAGCATTCTAGATAATAATAACTTACCTTTTCAACACACTGATTGATAGGAATCACCCGATGTTCCATTTTTGTTGAAGATGAATTAGCTTCTCTTGATATGGTCTTCACCTATAGGATCCGTCCATCTTATGGACTGGGCCCCAGGTACTTAAACATATCAATAATAAGATCTGCTTATGGTCTTCACCTATAGGACCCATCCATCTTATGGACTAGGCCCTAGGTCTTAAAGATATCTATAACAAGATATGATCTTCACCTATAGGACCCATCCTTTTTTGGAATTGGGCCCTAGGAACTTAATCATATCTCTTACAAGATGTTGATGTTGTCTTTGCCTTTTGGATCCATGCTTCTTATGGATAAGACTCCTTGTACTCAAGCACCTCTCTTTTTCTTGTGAAAGAACATCTGGAGAGACATACTCTCTGTTACAATAAAAACAACACATAAACCAAGAGCACAGTATCATATCAACTTTGGGCAAATTTTGGAAGGACACAGCTTTGCCAAAGCACTAGTTCGAACCTTGACTCTGCTATGTATTGAATTTTATGTAAAATACTGCTTTTACGAAGCTTTCCCTAAATTATTAACACATTGGTTAAAGGGCACCTATTTAATGAAAAATGCAGCCTCCTCCATAACCCCTCAGCTGCCCTTACCATCTCCAATGAAGGTGCGTTTTCGACCATCCATGGTAGAAATAAGCTTTTACCAATTGCTAATAATTTAGACAAAGTAACAGAAAGAATTAACATGAAGAAATAGCACAAAGCCCTACAAAATATACATTACTGGACTTTATCATTGGCATTCTAGATAATAATAACTTACCTTTTCAACACACTGATTGATAGGAATCACCCGATGTTCCATTTTTGTTGAAGATGAATTAGCTTCTATTGATATGGTCTTCACCTATAGGATCCGTCCATCTTATGGACTGGGCCCCAGGTACTTAAACATATCAATAATAAGATCTGCTTATGGTCTTCACCTATAGGACCCATCCATCTTATGGACTAGGCCCTAGGTCTTAAAGATATCTATAACAAGATATGATCTTCACCTATAGGACCCATCCTTTTTTGGAATTGGGCCCTAGGAACTTAATCATATCTCTTACAAGATGTTGATGTTGTCTTTGCCTTTTGGATCCATGCTTCTTATGGATAAGACTCCTTGTACTCAAGCACTTCTCTTTTTCTTGTGAAAAGAACATCTGGAGAGCACATACTCTCTGTTACAATAAAAACAACACATAAACCAAGAGCACAGTATCATATCAACTTTGGGCAAATTTTGGAAGGACACAGCTTTGCCAAAGCACTAGTTCGAACCTTGACTTTGCTATGTATTGAATTTTATGTAAAATAATGCTTTTTACGAAGCTTTCCTAAATTATTAACACATTGGTTAAAGGGCACCTATTTAATGAAAAATGCAGCCTCCTCCATAACCCCTTAGCTGCCCTTACCATCTCCAATGAAGGTGCGTTTTCCACCATCCAAGGTAGAAATAAGCTTTTACCAATTTGCTAATAAGTTAGACAAAGTAACAGAAATAAATAACATGAAGAAATAGCACAAAGCCCTACAAAATATACATTACTGGACTTTATCATTGGCATTCTAGATAATAATAACTTACCTTTTCAACACACTGATTGATAGGAATCACCCGATGTTCCATTTTTGTTGAAGATGAATTAGCTTCTATTGATATGGTCTTCACCTATAGGATCCGTCCATCTTATGGACTGGGCCCCAGGTACTTAAACATATCAATAATAAGATCTGCTTATGGTCTTCACCTATAGGACCCATCCATCTTATGGACTAGGCCCTAGGTCTTAAAGATATCTATAACAAGATATGATCTTCACCTATAGGACCCATCCTTTTTTGGAATTGGGCCCTAGGAACTTAATCATATCTCTTACAAGATGTTGATGTTGTCTTTGCCTTTTGGATCCATGCTTCTTATGGATAAGACTCCTTGTACTCAAGCACTTCTCTTTTTCTTGTGAAAGAACATCTGGAGAGACATACTCTCTGTTACAATAAAAACAACACATAAACCAAGAGCACAGTATCATATCAACTTTGGGCAAATTTTGGAAGGACACAGCTTTGCCAAAGCACTAGTTCGAACCTTGACTCTGCTATGTATTGAATTTTATGTAAAATAATGCTTTTTACGAAGCTTTCCCTAAATTATTAACACATTGGTTAAAGGGCACCTATTTAATGAAAAATGCAGCCTCCTCCATAACCCCTCAGCTGCCCTTACCATCTCCAATGAAGGTGCGTTTTCGACCATCCAAGGTAGAAATAAGCTTTTACCAATTTGCTAATAATTTAGACAAAGTAACAGAAAAAATTAACATGAAGAAATAGCACAAAGCCCTACAAAATATACATTACTGGACTTTATCATTGGCATTCTAGATAATAATAACTTACCTTTTCAACACACTGATTGATAGGAATCACCCGATGTTCCATTTTTGTTGAAGATGAATTAGCTTCTATTGATATGGTCTTCACCTATAGGATCCGTCCATCTTATGGACTGGGCCCCAGGTACTTAAACATATCAATAATAAGATCTGCTTATGGTCTTCACCTATAGGACCCATCCATCTTATGGACTAGGCCCTAGGTCTTAAAGATATCTATAACAAGATATGATCTTCACCTATAGGACCCATCCTTTTTTGGAATTGGGCCCTAGGAACTTAATCATATCTCTTACAAGATGTTGATGTTGTCTTTGCCTTTTGGATCCATGCTTCTTATGGATAAGACTCCATGTACTCAAGCACTTCTCTTTTTCTTGTGAAAAGAACATCTGGAGAGCACATACTCTCTGTTACAATAAAAACAACACATAAACCTAGAGCACAGTATCATATCAACTTTGGGCAAATTTTGGAAGGACACAGCTTTGCCAAAGCCCTAGTTCGAACCCTGACATCTGCTATGTATTCAACTTTATGTAAAATAATGCTTTTACGAAGCTTTCCCTAAATTATTAACACATTGGTTAAAGGGCACCTATTTAATGAAAAATGCAGCCTCCTCCATAACCCCTTAGCTGCCCTTACCATCTCCAATGAAGGTGCGTTTTCGACCATCCAAGGTAGAAATAAGCTTTTACCAATTTGCTAATAAGTTAGACAAAGTAACAGAAATAAATAACATGAAGAAATAGCACAAAGCTCTACAAAATATACATTACTGGACTTTATCATTGGCATTCTAGATAATAATAACTTACCTTTTCAACACACTGATTGATAGGAATCACCCGATGTTCCATTTTTGTTGAAGATGAATTAGCTTCTATTGATATGGTCTTCACCTATAGGATCCGTCCATCTTATGGACTGGGCCCCAGGTACTTAAACATATCAATAATAAGATCTGCATATGGTCTTCACCTATAGGACCCATCCATCTTATGGACTAGGCCCTAGGTCTTAAAGATAACTATAACAAGATATGATCTTCACCTACAGGACCCATCCTTTTTTGGAATTGGGCCCTAGGAACTTAATCATATCTCTTACAAGATGTTGATGTTGTCTTTGCCTTTTGGATCCATGCTTCTTATGGATAAGACTCCTTGTACTCAAGCACTTTTCTTTTTCTTGTGAAAGAACATCTGGAGGCACATACTCTCTGTTACAATAAAAACAACACATAAACCAAGAGCACAGTATCATATCAACTTTGGGCAAATTTTGGAAGGACACAGCTTTGCCAAAGCACTAGTTCCGAACCTTGACATCTGCTATGTATTGAACTTTATGTAAAATAATGCTTTTACGAAGCTTTCCCTAAATTATTAACACATTGGTTAAAGGGCACCTATTTAATGAAAAATGCAGCCTCCTCCATAACCCCTTAGCTGCCCTTACCATCTCCAATGAAGGTGCGTTTTCGACCATCCAAGGTAGAAATAAGCTTTTACCAATTTGCTAATAAGTTAGACAAAGTAACAGAAATAAATAACATGAAGAAATAGCACAAAGCCCTACAAAATATACATTACTGGACTTTATCATTGGCATTCTAGATAATAATAACTTACCTTTTCAACACACTGATTGATAGGAATCACCCGATGTTCCATTTTTGTTGAAGATGAATTAGCTTCTATTGATATGGTCTTCACCTATAGGATCCGTCCATCTTATGGACTGGGCCCCAGGTACTTAAACATATCAATAATAAGATCTGCATATGGTCTTCACCTATAGGACCCATCCATCTTATGGACTAGGCCCTAGGTCTTAAAGATAACTATAACAAGATATGATCTTCACCTACAGGACCCATCCTTTTTTGGAATTGGGCCCTAGGAACTTAATCATATCTCTTACAAGATGTTGATGTTGTCTTTGCCTTTTGGATCCATGCTTCTTATGGATAAGGCTCCATGTACTCAAGCACTTTTCTTTTTCTTGTGAAAGAACATCTGGAGAGCACATACTCTCTGTTACAATAAAAACAACACATAAACCTAGAGCACAGTATCATATCAACTTTGGGCAAATTTTGGAAGAACACAGCTTTGCCAAAGCCCTAGTTCGAACCCTGACATTGCTATGTATTCAACTTTATTTAAAATAATGCTTTTTACGAAGCTTTCCTAAATTATTAACACATTGGTTAAAGGGCACCTATTTAATGAAAAATGCAGCCTCCTCCATAACCCCTTAGCTGCCCTTACCATCTCCAATGAAGGTGCGTTTTCGACCATCCAAGGTAGAAATAAGCTTTTACCAATTTGCTAATAATTTAGACAAAGTAACAGAAAGAAATAACATGAAGAAATAGCACAAAGCCCTACAAAATATACATTACTGGACTTTATCATTGGCATTCTAGATAATAATAACTTACCTTTTCAACACACTGATTGATAGGAATCACCCGATGTTCCATTTTTGTTGAAGATGAATTAGCTTCTATTGATATGGTCTTCACCTATAGGATCCGTCCATCTTATGGACTGGGCCCCAGGTACTTAAACATATCAATAATAAGATCTGCATATGGTCTTCACCTATAGGACCCATCCATCTTATGGACTAGGCCCTAGGTCTTAAAGATATCTATAACAAGATATGATCTTCACCTATAGGACCCATCCTTTTTTGGAATTGGGCCCTAGGAACTTAATCATATCTCTTACAAGATGTTGATGTTGTCTTTGCCTTTTGGATCCATGCTTCTTATGGATAAGACTCCTTGTACTCAAGCACTTCTCTTTTTCTTGTGAAAGAACATCTGGAGAGACATACTCTCTGTTACAATAAAAACAACACATAAACCAAGAGCACAGTATCATATCAACTTTGGGCAAATTTTGGAAGGACACAGCTTTGCCAAAGCACTAGTTCGAACCTTGACTCTGCTATGTATTGAATTTTATGTAAAATACTGCTTTTACGAAGCTTTCCCTAAATTATTAACACATTGGTTAAAGGGCACCTATTTAATGAAAAATGCAGCCTCCTCCATAACCCCTCAGCTGCCCTTACCATCTCCAATGAAGGTGCGTTTTCGACCATCCAAGGTAGAAATAAGCTTTTACCAATTGCTAATAATTTAGACAAAGTAACAGAAAGAATTAACATGAAGAAATAGCACAAAGCCCTACAAAATATACATTACTGGACTTTATCATTGGCATTCTAGATAATAATAACTTACCTTTTCAACACACTGATTGATAGGAATCACCCGATGTTCCATTTTTGTTGAAGATGAATTAGCTTCTATTGATATGGTCTTCACCTATAGGATCCGTCCATCTTATGGACTGGGCCCCAGGTACTTAAACATATCAATAATAAGATCTGCATATGGTCTTCACCTATAGGACCCATCCATCTTATGGACTAGGCCCTAGGTCTTAAAGATATCTATAACAAGATATGATCTTCACCTATAGGACCCATCCTTTTTTGGAATTGGGCCCTAGGAACTTAATCATATCTCTTACAAGATGTTGATGTTGTCTTTGCCTTTTGGATCCATGCTTCTTATGGATAAGACTCCTTGTACTCAAGCACTTCTCTTTTTCTTGTGAAAGAACATCTGGAGGCACATACTCTCTGTTACAATAAAAACAACACATAAACCTAGAGCACAGTATCATATCAACTTTGGGCAAATTTTGGAAGAACACAGCTTTGCCAAAGCCCTAGTTCGAACCCTGACATTGCTATGTATTCAACTTTATTTAAAATAATGCTTTTTACGAAGCTTTCCCTAAATTATTAACACATTGGTTAAAGGGCACCTATTTAATGAAAAATGCAGCCTCCTCCATAACCCCTTAGCTGCCCTTACCATCTCCAATGAAGGTGCGTTTTCCACCATCCAAGGTAGAAATAAGCTTTTACCAATTTGCTAATAATTTAGACAAAGTAACAGAAAGAAATAACATGAAGAAATAGCACAAAGCCCTACAAAATATACATTACTGGACTTTATCATTAGCATTCTAGATAATAATAACTTACCTTTTCAACACACTGATTGATAGGAATCACCCGATGTTCCATTTTTGTTGAAGATGAATTAGCTTCTATTGATATGGTCTTCACCTATAGGATCCGTCCATCTTATGGACTGGGCCCCAGGTACTTAAACATATCAATAATAAGATCTGCATATGGTCTTCACCTATAGGACCCATCCATCTTATGGACTAGGCCCTAGGTCTTAAAGATATCTATAACAAGATATGATCTTCACCTATAGGACCCATCCTTTTTGGAATTGGGCCCTAGGAACT
>JAKVIS010003225.1:0-18141 GCA_033119425.1 Bufotes viridis
GAAGGTAAACAGCTTAAGGCTGGGCAAGTACCAGCTTGGGAGACTGGTTGGGAATCCCTGGTTCCGTTGACTTTTTTCAAAAGTTAAGTTAACTAATGATTTCCATCAAAAAAGGACAATGGCTTGCATCAGACTCTGTCAACGGTTATTCTAAGCTGATCATACCTGCACTCGTCAGATCGCAGAAGGTAAACAGCTTAAGGCTGGGCAAGTACCAGCTTGGGAGACTGGTTGGGAATCCCTGGTTCCGTTGACTTTTTTCAAAAGTTAAGTTAACAATGATTTCCATCAAAAAGGACAATGGCTTGCATCAGACTCTGTCAACGGTTATTCTAAGCTGATCATACCTGCACTCGTCAGATCGCAGAAGGTAAACAGCTTAAGGCTGGGCAAGTACCAGCTTGGGAGACTGGTTGGGAATCCCTGGTTCCGTTGACTTTTTTCAAAAGTTAAGTTAACTAATGATTTCCATCAAAAAAGGACAATGGCTTGCATCAGACTCTGTCAACGGTTATTCTAAGCTGATCATACCTGCACTCGTCAGATC
This sequence comes from Bufotes viridis, assembly GCA_033119425.1. Lineage (NCBI taxonomy): Eukaryota > Metazoa > Chordata > Amphibia > Anura > Bufonidae > Bufotes > Bufotes viridis. The sequence continues at coordinate 548 of JAKVIS010003225.1, forward strand.
GCAGAAGGTAAACAGCTTAAGGCTGGGCAAGTACCAGCTTGGGAGACTGGTTGGGAATCCCTGGTTCCGTTGACTTTTTCAAAAGTTAAGTTAACTAATGATTTCCATCAAAAAGGACAATGGCTTGCATCAGACTCTGTCAACGGTTATTCTAAGCTGATCATACCTGCACTCGTCAGATCGCAGAAGGTAAACAGCTTAAGGCTGGGCAAGTACCAGCTTGGGAGACTGGTTGGGAATCCCTGGTTCCGTTGACTTTTTTCAAAAGTTAAGTTAACTAATGATTTCCATCAAAAAAGGACAATGGCTTGCATCAGACTCTGTCAACGGTTATTCTAAGCTGATCATACCTGCACTCGTCAGATCGCAGAAGGTAAACAGCTTAAGGCTGGGCAAGTACCAGCTTGGGAGACTGGTTGGGAATCCCTGGTTCCGTTGACTTTTTCAAAAGTTAAGTTAACTAATGATTTCCATCAAAAAGGACAATGGCTTGCATCAGACTCTGTCAACGGTTATTCTAAGCTGATCATACCTGCACTCGTCAGATCGCAGAAGGTAAACAGCTTAAGGCTGGGCAAGTACCAGCTTGGGAGACTGGTTGGGAATCCCTGGTTCCGTTGACTTTTTCAAAAGTTAAGTTAACTAATGATTTCCATCAAAAAAGGACAATGGCTTGCATCAGACTCTGTCAACGGTTATTCTAAGCTGATCATACCTGCACTCGTCAGATCGCAGAAGGTAAACAGCTTAAGGCTGGGCAAGTACCAGCTTGGGAGACTGGTTGGGAATCCCTGGTTCCGTTGACTTTTTCAAAAGTTAAGTTAACTAATGATTTCCATCAAAAGAGGACAATGGCTTGCATCAGACTCTGTCAACGGTTATTCTAAGCTGATCATACCTGCACTCGTCAGATCGCAGAAGGTAAACAGCTTAAGGCTGGGCAAGTACCAGCTTGGGAGACTAGTTGGGAATCCCTGGTTCCGTTGACTTATTTCAAAAGTTAAGTTAACTAATGATTTCCATCAAAAGAGGACAATGGCTTGCATCAGACTCTGTCAACGGTTATTCTAAGCTGATCATACCTGCACTCGTCAGATCGCAGAAGGTAAACAGCTTAAGGCTGGGCAAGTACCAGCTTGGGAGACTGGTTGGGAATCCCTGGTTCCGTTGACTTTTTCAAAAGTTAAGTTAACATGATTTCCATCAAAAAGGACAATGGCTTGCATCAGACTCTGTCAACGGTTATTCTAAGCTGATCATACCTGCCCTCGTCAGATCGCAGAAGGTAAACAGCTTAAGGCTGGGCAAGTACCAGCTTGGGGGACTGGTTGGGAATCCCTGGTTCCGTTGCCTTTTTCAAAAGTTAAGTTAACTAATGATTTCCATCAAAAAGGACAATGGCTTGCATCAGACTCTGTCAACGGTTATTCTAAGCTGATCATACCTGCACTCGTCAGATCGCAGAAGGTAAACAGCTTAAGGCTGGGCAAGTACCAGCTTGGGAGACTGGTTGGGAATCCCTGGTTCCGTTGACTTTTTCAAAAGTTAAGTTAACATGATTTCCATCAAAAAGGACAATGGCTTGCATCAGACTCTGTCAACGGTTATTCTAAGCTGATCATACCTGCACTCGTCAGATCGCAGAAGGTAAACAGCTTAAGGCTGGGCAAGTACCAGCTTGGGAGACTAGTTGGGAATCCCTGGTTCTGTTGAATTTTTTCAAAAGTTAAGTTAACTAATGATTTCCATCAAAAGAGGACAATGGCTTGCATCAGACTCTGTCAACGGTTATTCTAAGCTGATCATACCTGCACTTGTCTGATCGCAGAAGGTAAACAGCTTAAGGCTGGGCAAGTACCAGCTTGGGAGACTGGTTGGGAATCCCTGGTTCCGTTGCTTTTTTTCAAAAGTTAAGTTAACTAATGATTTCCATCAAAAAAGGACAATGGCTTGCATCAGACTCTGTCAACGGTTATTCTAAGCTGATCATACCTGCACTCGTCAGATCGCAGAAGGTAAACAGCTTAAGGCTGGGCAAGTACCAGCTTGGGAGACTGGTTGGGAATCCCTGGTTCCGTTGACTTTTTCAAAAGTTAAGTTAACATGATTTCCATCAAAAAGGACAATGGCTTGCATCAGACTCTGTCAACGGTTATTCTAAGCTGATCATACCTGCACTCGTCAGATCGCAGAAGGTAAACAGCTTAAGGCTGGGCAAGTACCAGCTTGGGAGACTGGTTGGGAATCCCTGGTTCCGTTGACTTTTTCAAAAGTTAAGTTAACTAATGATTTCCATCAAAAAGGACAATGGCTTGCATCAGACTCTGTCAACGGTTATTCTAAGCTGATCATACCTGCACTCGTCAGATCGCAGAAGGTAAACAGCTTAAGGCTGGGCAAGTACCAGCTTGGGAGACTGGTTGGGAATCCCTGGTTCCGTTGACTTTTTTCAAAAGTTAAGTTAACATGATTTCCATCAAAAAGGACAATGGCTTGCATCAGACTCTGTCAACGGTTATTCTAAGCTGATCATACCTGCACTCGTCAGATCGCAGAAGGTAAACAGCTTAAGGCTGGGCAAGTACCAGCTTGGGAGACTGGTTGGGAATCCCTGGTTCCGTTGACTTTTTCAAAAGTTAAGTTAACTAATGATTTCCATCAAAAAGGACAATGGCTTGCATCAGACTCTGTCAACGGTTATTCTAAGCTGATCATACCTGCACTCGTCAGATCGCAGAAGGTAAACAGCTTAAGGCTGGGCAAGTACCAGCTTGGGAGACTGGTTGGGAATCCCTGGTTCCGTTGACTTTTTCAAAAGTTAAGTTAACTAATGATTTCCATCAAAAAAGGACAATGGCTTGCATCAGACTCTGTCAACGGTTATTCTAAGCTGATCATACCTGCACTCGTCAGATCGCAGAAGGTAAACAGCTTAAGGCTGGGCAAGTACCAGCTTGGGAGACTGGTTGGGAATCCCTGGTTCCGTTGACTTTTTTCAAAAGTTAAGTTAACATGATTTCCATCAAAAAGGACAATGGCTTGCATCAGACTCTGTCAACGGTTATTCTAAGCTGATCATACCTGCACTCGTCAGATCGCAGAAGGTAAACAGCTTAAGGCTGGGCAAGTACCAGCTTGGGAGACTGGTTGGGAATCCCTGGTTCCGTTGACTTTTTTCAAAAGTTAAGTTAACTAATGATTTCCATCAAAAGAGGACAATGGCTTGCATCAGACTCTGTCAACGGTTATTCTAAGTTGATCATACCTGCACTCGTCAGATCGCAGAAGGTAAACAGCTTAAGGCTGGGCAAGTACCAGCTTGGGAGACTGGTTGGGAATCCCTGGTTCCGTTGACTTTTTCAAAAGTTAAGTTAACTAATGATTTCCATCAAAAAAGGACAATGGCTTGCATCAGACTCTGTCAACGGTTATTCTAAGCTGATCATACCTGCACTCGTCAGATCGCAGAAGGTAAACAGCTTAAGGCTGGGCAAGTACCAGCTTGGGAGACTGGTTGGGAATCCCTGGTTCCGTTGACTTTTTCAAAAGTTAAGTTAACTAATGATTTCCATCAAAAAGGACAATGGCTTGCATCAGACTCTGTCAACGGTTATTCTAAGCTGATCATACCTGCACTCGTCAGATCGCAGAAGGTAAACAGCTTAAGGCTGGGCAAGTACCAGCTTGGGAGACTGGTTGGGAATCCCTGGTTCCGTTGACTTTTTTCAAAAGTTAAGTTAACTAATGATTTCCATCAAAAAGGACAATGGCTTGCATCAGACTCTGTCAACGGTTATTCTAAGCTGATCATACCTGCACTCGTCAGATCGCAGAAGGTAAACAGCTTAAGGCTGGGCAAGTACCAGCTTGGGAGACTGGTTGGGAATCCCTGGTTCCGTTGACTTTTTCAAAAGTTAAGTTAACTAATGATTTCCATCAAAAGAGGACAATGGCTTGCATCAGACTCTGTCAACGGTTATTCTAAGCTGATCATACCTGCACTCGTCAGATCGCAGAAGGTAAACAGCTTAAGGCTGGGCAAGTACCAGCTTGGGAGACTGGTTGGGAATCCCTGGTTCCGTTGACTTTTTCAAAAGTTAAGTTAACATGATTTCCATCAAAAAGGACAATGGCTTGCATCAGACTCTGTCAACGGTTATTCTAAGCTGATCATACCTGCACTCGTCAGATCGCAGAAGGTAAACAGCTTAAGGCTGGGCAAGTACCAGCTTGGGAGACTGGTTGGGAATCCCTGGTTCCGTTGACTTTTTCAAAAGTTAAGTTAACATGATTTCCATCAAAAAGGACAATGGCTTGCATCAGACTCTGTCAACGGTTATTCTAAGCTGATCATACCTGCACTCGTCAGATCGCAGAAGGTAAACAGCTTAAGGCTGGGCAAGTACCAGCTTGGGAGACTGGTTGGGAATCCCTGGTTCTGTTGACTTTTTCAAAAGTTAAGTTAACTAATGATTTCCATCAAAAAGGACAATGGCTTGCATCAGACTCTGTCAACGGTTATTCTAAGCTGATCATACCTGCACTCGTCAGATCGCAGAAGGTAAACAGCTTAAGGCTGGGCAAGTACCAGCTTGGGAGACTGGTTGGGAATCCCTGGTTCCGTTGACTTTTTCAAAAGTTAAGTTAACTAATGATTTCCATCAAAAAGGACAATGGCTTGCATCAGACTCTGTCAACGGTTATTCTAAGCTGATCATACCTGCACTCGTCAGATCGCAGAAGGTAAACAGCTTAAGGCTGGGCAAGTACCAGCTTGGGAGACTGGTTGGGAATCCCTGGTTCCGTTGACTTTTTTCAAAAGTTAAGTTAACTAATGATTTCCATCAAAAAGGACAATGGCTTGCATCAGACTCTGTCAACGGTTATTCTAAGCTGATCATACCTGCACTCGTCAGATCGCAGAAGGTAAACAGCTTAAGGCTGGGCAAGTACCAGCTTGGGAGACTGGTTGGGAATCCCTGGTTCCGTTGACTTTTTTCAAAAGTTAAGTTAACTAATGATTTCCATCAAAAGAGGACAATGGCTTGCATCAGACTCTGTCAACGGTTATTCTAAGCTGATCATACCTGCACTCGTCAGATCGCAGAAGGTAAACAGCTTAAGGCTGGGCAAGTACCAGCTTGGGAGACTGGTTGGGAATCCCTGGTTCCGTTGACTTTTTTCAAAAGTTAAGTTAACTAATGATTTCCATCAAAAAGGACAATGGCTTGCATCAGACTCTGTCAACGGTTATTCTAAGCTGATCATACCTGCACTCGTCAGATCGCAGAAGGTAAACAGCTTAAGGCTGGGCAAGTACCAGCTTGGGAGACTAGTTGGGAATCCCTGGTTCCGTTGACTTTTTCAAAAGTTAAGTTAACTAATGATTTCCATCAAAAGAGGACAATGGCTTGCATCAGACTCTGTCAACGGTTATTCTAAGCTGATCATACCTGCACTCGTCAGATCGCAGAAGGTAAACAGCTTAAGGCTGGGCAAGTACCAGCTTGGGAGACTGGTTGGGAATCCCTGGTTCCGTTGACTTTTTTCAAAAGTTAAGTTAACTAATGATTTCCATCAAAAAGGACAATGGCTTGCATCAGACTCTGTCAACGGTTATTCTAAGCTGATCATACCTGCACTCGTCAGATCGCAGAAGGTAAACAGCTTAAGGCTGGGCAAGTACCAGCTTGGGAGACTGGTTGGGAATCCCTGGTTCCGTTGACTTTTTTCAAAAGTTAAGTTAACTAATGATTTCCATCAAAAAAGGACAATGGCTTGCATCAGACTCTGTCAACGGTTATTCTAAGCTGATCATACCTGCACTCGTCAGATCGCAGAAGGTAAACAGCTTAAGGCTGGGCAAGTACCAGCTTGGGAGACTGGTTGGGAATCCCTGGTTCCGTTGACTTTTTCAAAAGTTAAGTTAACTAATGATTTCCATCAAAAGAGGACAATGGCTTGCATCAGACTCTGTCAACGGTTATTCTAAGCTGATCATACCTGCACTCGTCAGATCGCAGAAGGTAAACAGCTTAAGGCTGGGCAAGTACCAGCTTGGGAGACTGGTTGGGAATCCCTGGTTCCGTTGACTTTTTTCAAAAGTTAAGTTAACTAATGATTTCCATCAAAAAGGACAATGGCTTGCATCAGACTCTGTCAACGGTTATTCTAAGCTGATCATACCTGCACTCGTCAGATCGCAGAAGGTAAACAGCTTAAGGCTGGGCAAGTACCAGCTTGGGAGACTGGTTGGGAATCCCTGGTTCCGTTGACTTTTTCAAAAGTTAAGTTAACTAATGATTTCCATCAAAAAGGACAATGGCTTGCATCAGACTCTGTCAACGGTTATTCTAAGCTGATCATACCTGCACTCGTCAGATCGCAGAAGGTAAACAGCTTAAGGCTGGGCAAGTACCAGCTTGGGAGACTGGTTGGGAATCCCTGGTTCCGTTGACTTTTTCAAAAGTTAAGTTAACTAATGATTTCCATCAAAAAGGACAATGGCTTGCATCAGACTCTGTCAACGGTTATTCTAAGCTGATCATACCTGCACTCGTCAGATCGCAGAAGGTAAACAGCTTAAGGCTGGGCAAGTACCAGCTTGGGAGACTAGTTGGGAATCCCTGGTTCCGTTGACTTTTTTCAAAAGTTAAGTTAACTAATGATTTCCATCAAAAGAGGACAATGGCTTGCATCAGACTCTGTCAACGGTTATTCTAAGCTGATCATACCTGCACTCGTCAGATCGCAGAAGGTAAACAGCTTAAGGCTGGGCAAGTACCAGCTTGGGAGACTGGTTGGGAATCCCTGGTTCCGTTGACTTTTTTCAAAAGTTAAGTTAACTAATGATTTCCATCAAAAGAGGACAATGGCTTGCATCAGACTCTGTCAACGGTTATTCTAAGCTGATCATACCTGCACTCGTCAGATCGCAGAAGGTAAACAGCTTAAGGCTGGGCAAGTACCAGCTTGGGAGACTGGTTGGGAATCCCTGGTTCCGTTGACTTTTTCAAAAGTTAAGTTAACATGATTTCCATCAAAAAAGGACAATGGCTTGCATCAGACTCTGTCAACGGTTATTCTAAGCTGATCATACCTGCACTCGTCAGATCGCAGAAGGTAAACAGCTTAAGGCTGGGCAAGTACCAGCTTGGGAGACTGGTTGGGAATCCCTGGTTCCGTTGACTTTTTTCAAAAGTTAAGTTAACATGATTTCCATCAAAAAGGACAATGGCTTGCATCAGACTCTGTCAACGGTTATTCTAAGCTGATCATACCTGCACTCGTCAGATCGCAGAAGGTAAACAGCTTAAGGCTGGGCAAGTACCAGCTTGGGAGACTGGTTGGGAATCCCTGGTTCCGTTGACTTTTTTCAAAAGTTAAGTTAACTAATGATTTCCATCAAAAAGGACAATGGCTTGCATCAGACTCTGTCAACGGTTATTCTAAGCTGATCATACCTGCACTCGTCAGATCGCAGAAGGTAAACAGCTTAAGGCTGGGCAAGTACCAGCTTGGGAGACTGGTTGGGAATCCCTGGTTCCGTTGACTTTTTCAAAAGTTAAGTTAACTAATGATTTCCATCAAAAAGGACAATGGCTTGCATCAGACTCTGTCAACGGTTATTCTAAGCTGATCATACCTGCACTCGTCAGATCGCAGAAGGTAAACAGCTTAAGGCTGGGCAAGTACCAGCTTGGGAGACTGGTTGGGAATCCCTGGTTCCGTTGACTTTTTTCAAAAGTTAAGTTAACTAATGATTTCCATCAAAAAGGACAATGGCTTGCATCAGACTCTGTCAACGGTTATTCTAAGCTGATCATACCTGCACTCGTCAGATCGCAGAAGGTAAACAGCTTAAGGCTGGGCAAGTACCAGCTTGGGAGACTGGTTGGGAATCCCTGGTTCCGTTGACTTTTTCAAAAGTTAAGTTAACTAATGATTTCCATCAAAAAAGGACAATGGCTTGCATCAGACTCTGTCAACGGTTATTCTAAGCTGATCATACCTGCACTCGTCAGATCGCAGAAGGTAAACAGCTTAAGGCTGGGCAAGTACCAGCTTGGGAGACTGGTTGGGAATCCCTGGTTCCGTTGACTTTTTTCAAAAGTTAAGTTAACAATGATTTCCATCAAAAAGGACAATGGCTTGCATCAGACTCTGTCAACGGTTATTCTAAGCTGATCATACCTGCACTCGTCAGATCGCAGAAGGTAAACAGCTTAAGGCTGGGCAAGTACCAGCTTGGGAGACTGGTTGGGAATCCCTGGTTCCGTTGACTTTTTTCAAAAGTTAAGTTAACTAATGATTTCCATCAAAAGAGGACAATGGCTTGCATCAGACTCTGTCAACGGTTATTCTAAGCTGATCATACCTGCACTCGTCAGATCGCAGAAGGTAAACAGCTTAAGGCTGGGCAAGTACCAGCTTGGGAGACTGGTTGGGAATCCCTGGTTCCGTTGACTTTTTTCAAAAGTTAAGTTAACTAATGATTTCCATCAAAAAGGACAATGGCTTGCATCAGACTCTGTCAACGGTTATTCTAAGCTGATCATACCTGCACTCGTCAGATCGCAGAAGGTAAACAGCTTAAGGCTGGGCAAGTACCAGCTTGGGAGACTGGTTGGGAATCCCTGGTTCCGTTGACTTTTTCAAAAGTTAAGTTAACTAATGATTTCCATCAAAAAGGACAATGGCTTGCATCAGACTCTGTCAACGGTTATTCTAAGCTGATCATACCTGCACTCGTCAGATCGCAGAAGGTAAACAGCTTAAGGCTGGGCAAGTACCAGCTTGGGAGACTGGTTGGGAATCCCTGGTTCCGTTGACTTTTTTCAAAAGTTAAGTTAACTAATGATTTCCATCAAAAAGGACAATGGCTTGCATCAGACTCTGTCAACGGTTATTCTAAGCTGATCATACCTGCACTCGTCAGATCGCAGAAGGTAAACAGCTTAAGGCTGGGCAAGTACCAGCTTGGGAGACTGGTTGGGAATCCCTGGTTCCGTTGACTTTTTCAAAAGTTAAGTTAACTAATGATTTCCATCAAAAAGGACAATGGCTTGCATCAGACTCTGTCAACGGTTATTCTAAGCTGATCATACCTGCACTCGTCAGATCGCAGAAGGTAAACAGCTTAAGGCTGGGCAAGTACCAGCTTGGGAGACTGGTTGGGAATCCCTGGTTCCGTTGACTTTTTTCAAAAGTTAAGTTAACTAATGATTTCCATCAAAAAAGGACAATGGCTTGCATCAGACTCTGTCAACGGTTATTCTAAGCTGATCATACCTGCACTCGTCAGATCGCAGAAGGTAAACAGCTTAAGGCTGGGCAAGTACCAGCTTGGGAGACTGGTTGGGAATCCCTGGTTCCGTTGACTTTTTTCAAAAGTTAAGTTAACTAATGATTTCCATCAAAAAGGACAATGGCTTGCATCAGACTCTGTCAACGGTTATTCTAAGCTGATCATACCTGCACTCGTCAGATCGCAGAAGGTAAACAGCTTAAGGCTGGGCAAGTACCAGCTTGGGAGACTGGTTGGGAATCCCTGGTTCCGTTGACTTTTTTCAAAAGTTAAGTTAACTAATGATTTCCATCAAAAAGGACAATGGCTTGCATCAGACTCTGTCAACGGTTATTCTAAGCTGATCATACCTGCACTCGTCAGATCGCAGAAGGTAAACAGCTTAAGGCTGGGCAAGTACCAGCTTGGGAGACTGGTTGGGAATCCCTGGTTCCGTTGACTTTTTCAAAAGTTAAGTTAACTAATGATTTCCATCAAAAGAGGACAATGGCTTGCATCAGACTCTGTCAACGGTTATTCTAAGCTGATCATACCTGCACTCGTCAGATCGCAGAAGGTAAACAGCTTAAGGCTGGGCAAGTACCAGCTTGGGAGACTGGTTGGGAATCCCTGGTTCCGTTGACTTTTTTCAAAAGTTAAGTTAACTAATGATTTCCATCAAAAAGGACAATGGCTTGCATCAGACTCTGTCAACGGTTATTCTAAGCTGATCATACCTGCACTCGTCAGATCGCAGAAGGTAAACAGCTTAAGGCTGGGCAAGTACCAGCTTGGGAGACTGGTTGGGAATCCCTGGTTCCGTTGACTTTTTTCAAAAGTTAAGTTAACTAATGATTTCCATCAAAAGAGGACAATGGCTTGCATCAGACTCTGTCAACGGTTATTCTAAGCTGATCATACCTGCACTCGTCAGATCGCAGAAGGTAAACAGCTTAAGGCTGGGCAAGTACCAGCTTGGGAGACTGGTTGGGAATCCCTGGTTCCGTTGACTTTTTCAAAAGTTAAGTTAACATGATTTCCATCAAAAAGGACAATGGCTTGCATCAGACTCTGTCAACGGTTATTCTAAGCTGATCATACCTGCACTCGTCAGATCGCAGAAGGTAAACAGCTTAAGGCTGGGCAAGTACCAGCTTGGGAGACTGGTTGGGAATCCCTGGTTCCGTTGACTTTTTTCAAAAGTTAAGTTAACTAATGATTTCCATCAAAAAGGACAATGGCTTGCATCAGACTCTGTCAACGGTTATTCTAAGTTGATCATACCTGCACTCGTCAGATCGCAGAAGGTAAACAGCTTAAGGCTGGGCAAGTACCAGCTTGGGAGACTGGTTGGGAATCCCTGGTTCCGTTGACTTTTTTCAAAAGTTAAGTTAACTAATGATTTCCATCAAAAGAGGACAATGGCTTGCATCAGACTCTGTCAACGGTTATTCTAAGCTGATCATACCTGCACTCGTCAGATCGCAGAAGGTAAACAGCTTAAGGCTGGGCAAGTACCAGCTTGGGAGACTGGTTGGGAATCCCTGGTTCCGTTGACTTTTTCAAAAGTTAAGTTAACTAATGATTTCCATCAAAAAAGGACAATGGCTTGCATCAGACTCTGTCAACGGTTATTCTAAGCTGATCATACCTGCACTCGTCAGATCGCAGAAGGTAAACAGCTTAAGGCTGGGCAAGTACCAGCTTGGGAGACTGGTTGGGAATCCCTGGTTCCGTTGACTTTTTCAAAAGTTAAGTTAACTAATGATTTCCATCAAAAAGGACAATGGCTTGCATCAGACTCTGTCAACGGTTATTCTAAGCTGATCATACCTGCACTCGTCAGATCGCAGAAGGTAAACAGCTTAAGGCTGGGCAAGTACCAGCTTGGGAGACTAGTTGGGAATCCCTGGTTCCGTTGACTTTTTTCAAAAGTTAAGTTAACTAATGATTTCCATCAAAAGAGGACAATGGCTTGCATCAGACTCTGTCAACGGTTATTCTAAGCTGATCATACCTGCACTCGCCAGATCGCAGAAGGTAAACAGCTTAAGGCTGGGCAAGTACCAGCTTGGGAGACTGGTTGGGAATCCCTGGTTCCGTTGACTTTTTTCAAAAGTTAAGTTAACTAATGATTTCCATCAAAAAGGACAATGGCTTGCATCAGACTCTGTCAACGGTTATTCTAAGCTGATCATACCTGCACTCGTCAGATCGCAGAAGGTAAACAGCTTAAGGCTGGGCAAGTACCAGCTTGGGAGACTGGTTGGGAATCCCTGGTTCCGTTGACTTTTTTCAAAAGTTAAGTTAACTAATGATTTCCATCAAAAAGGACAATGGCTTGCATCAGACTCTGTCAACGGTTATTCTAAGCTGATCATACCTGCACTCGCCAGATCGCAGAAGGTAAACAGCTTAAGGCTGGGCAAGTACCAGCTTGGGAGACTGGTTGGGAATCCCTGGTTCCGTTGACTTTTTTCAAAAGTTAAGTTAACAATGATTTCCATCAAAAAGGACAATGGCTTGCATCAGACTCTGTCAACGGTTATTCTAAGCTGATCATACCTGCACTCGTCAGATCGCAGAAGGTAAACAGCTTAAGGCTGGGCAAGTACCAGCTTGGGAGACTGGTTGGGAATCCCTGGTTCCGTTGACTTTTTTCAAAAGTTAAGTTAACTAATGATTTCCATCAAAAAGGACAATGGCTTGCATCAGACTCTGTCAACGGTTATTCTAAGCTGATCATACCTGCACTCGTCAGATCGCAGAAGGTAAACAGCTTAAGGCTGGGCAAGTACCAGCTTGGGAGACTGGTTGGGAATCCCTGGTTCCGTTGACTTTTTCAAAAGTTAAGTTAACAATGATTTCCATCAAAAAGGACAATGGCTTGCATCAGACTCTGTCAACGGTTATTCTAAGCTGATCATACCTGCACTCGTCAGATCGCAGAAGGTAAACAGCTTAAGGCTGGGCAAGTACCAGCTTGGGAGACTGGTTGGGAATCCCTGGTTCCGTTGACTTTTTTCAAAAGTTAAGTTAACTAATGATTTCCATCAAAAAGGACAATGGCTTGCATCAGACTCTGTCAACGGTTATTCTAAGCTGATCATACCTGCACTCGTCAGATCGCAGAAGGTAAACAGCTTAAGGCTGGGCAAGTACCAGCTTGGGAGACTGGTTGGGAATCCCTGGTTCCGTTGACTTTTTCAAAAGTTAAGTTAACTAATGATTTCCATCAAAAAAGGACAATGGCTTGCATCAGACTCTGTCAACGGTTATTCTAAGCTGATCATACCTGCACTCGTCAGATCGCAGAAGGTAAACAGCTTAAGGCTGGGCAAGTACCAGCTTGGGAGACTGGTTGGGAATCCCTGGTTCCGTTGACTTTTTTCAAAAGTTAAGTTAACTAATGATTTCCATCAAAAGAGGACAATGGCTTGCATCAGACTCTGTCAACGGTTATTCTAAGCTGATCATACCTGCACTCGTCAGATCGCAGAAGGTAAACAGCTTAAGGCTGGGCAAGTACCAGCTTGGGAGACTGGTTGGGAATCCCTGGTTCCGTTGACTTTTTTCAAAAGTTAAGTTAACTAATGATTTCCATCAAAAAGGACAATGGCTTGCATCAGACTCTGTCAACGGTTATTCTAAGCTGATCATACCTGCACTCGTCAGATCGCAGAAGGTAAACAGCTTAAGGCTGGGCAAGTACCAGCTTGGGAGACTGGTTGGGAATCCCTGGTTCCGTTGACTTTTTCAAAAGTTAAGTTAACTAATGATTTCCATCAAAAAAGGACAATGGCTTGCATCAGACTCTGTCAACGGTTATTCTAAGCTGATCATACCTGCACTCGTCAGATCGCAGAAGGTAAACAGCTTAAGGCTGGGCAAGTACCAGCTTGGGAGACTGGTTGGGAATCCCTGGTTCCGCTGACTTTTTTCAAAAGTTAAGTTAACTAATGATTTCCATCAAAAGAGGACAATGGCTTGCATCAGACTCTGTCAACGGTTATTCTAAGCTGATCATACCTGCACTCGTCAGATCGCAGAAGGTAAACAGCTTAAGGCTGGGCAAGTACCAGCTTGGGAGACTGGTTGGGAATCCCTGGTTCCGTTGACTTTTTCAAAAGTTAAGTTAACTAATGATTTCCATCAAAAAGGACAATGGCTTGCATCAGACTCTGTCAACGGTTATTCTAAGCTGATCATACCTGCACTCGTCAGATCGCAGAAGGTAAACAGCTTAAGGCTGGGCAAGTACCAGCTTGGGAGACTGGTTGGGAATCCCTGGTTCCGTTGACTTTTTCAAAAGTTAAGTTAACTAATGATTTCCATCAAAAAGGACAATGGCTTGCATCAGACTCTGTCAACGGTTATTCTAAGCTGATCATACCTGCACTCGTCAGATCGCAGAAGGTAAACAGCTTAAGGCTGGGCAAGTACCAGCTTGGGAGACTGGTTGGGAATCCCTGGTTCCGTTGACTTTTTTCAAAAGTTAAGTTAACTAATGATTTCCATCAAAAAAGGACAATGGCTTGCATCAGACTCTGTCAACGGTTATTCTAAGCTGATCATACCTGCACTCGTCAGATCGCAGAAGGTAAACAGCTTAAGGCTGGGCAAGTACCAGCTTGGGAGACTGGTTGGGAATCCCTGGTTCCGTTGACTTTTTCAAAAGTTAAGTTAACTAATGATTTCCATCAAAAAAGGACAATGGCTTGCATCAGACTCTGTCAACGGTTATTCTAAGCTGATCATACCTGCACTCGTCAGATCGCAGAAGGTAAACAGCTTAAGGCTGGGCAAGTACCAGCTTGGGAGACTGGTTGGGAATCCCTGGTTCCGCTGACTTTTTCAAAAGTTAAGTTAACTAATGATTTCCATCAAAAAAGGACAATGGCTTGCATCAGACTCTGTCAACGGTTATTCTAAGCTGATCATACCTGCACTCGTCAGATCGCAGAAGGTAAACAGCTTAAGGCTGGGCAAGTACCAGCTTGGGAGACTGGTTGGGAATCCCTGGTTCCGTTGACTTTTTCAAAAGTTAAGTTAACTAATGATTTCCATCAAAAAGGACAATGGCTTGCATCAGACTCTGTCAACGGTTATTCTAAGCTGATCATACCTGCACTCGTCAGATCGCAGAAGGTAAACAGCTTAAGGCTGGGCAAGTACCAGCTTGGGAGACTAGTTGGGAATCCCTGGTTCCGTTGACTTTTTTCAAAAGTTAAGTTAACTAATGATTTCCATCAAAAGAGGACAATGGCTTGCATCAGACTCTGTCAACGGTTATTCTAAGCTGATCATACCTGCACTCGTCAGATCGCAGAAGGTAAACAGCTTAAGGCTGGGCAAGTACCAGCTTGGGAGACTGGTTGGGAATCCCTGGTTCCGTTGACTTTTTTCAAAAGTTAAGTTAACTAATGATTTCCATCAAAAAGGACAATGGCTTGCATCAGACTCTGTCAACGGTTATTCTAAGCTGATCATACCTGCACTCGTCAGATCGCAGAAGGTAAACAGCTTAAGGCTGGGCAAGTACCAGCTTGGGAGACTGGTTGGGAATCCCTGGTTCCGTTGACTTTTTCAAAAGTTAAGTTAACTAATGATTTCCATCAAAAAGGACAATGGCTTGCATCAGACTCTGTCAACGGTTATTCTAAGCTGATCATACCTGCACTCGTCAGATCGCAGAAGGTAAACAGCTTAAGGCTGGGCAAGTACCAGCTTGGGAGACTGGTTGGGAATCCCTGGTTCCGTTGACTTTTTCAAAAGTTAAGTTAACTAATGATTTCCATCAAAAAAGGACAATGGCTTGCATCAGACTCTGTCAACGGTTATTCTAAGCTGATCATACCTGCACTCGTCAGATCGCAGAAGGTAAACAGCTTAAGGCTGGGCAAGTACCAGCTTGGGAGACTGGTTGGGAATCCCTGGTTCCGTTGACTTTTTCAAAAGTTAAGTTAACTAATGATTTCCATCAAAAAGGACAATGGCTTGCATCAGACTCTGTCAACGGTTATTCTAAGCTGATCATACCTGCACTCGTCAGATCGCAGAAGGTAAACAGCTTAAGGCTGGGCAAGTACCAGCTTGGGAGACTGGTTGGGAATCCCTGGTTCCGTTGACTTTTTCAAAAGTTAAGTTAACATGATTTCCATCAAAAAAGGACAATGGCTTGCATCAGACTCTGTCAACGGTTATTCTAAGCTGATCATACCTGCACTCGTCAGATCGCAGAAGGTAAACAGCTTAAGGCTGGGCAAGTACCAGCTTGGGAGACTAGTTGGGAATCCCTGGTTCCGTTGACTTTTTCAAAAGTTAAGTTAACTAATGATTTCCATCAAAAGAGGACAATGGCTTGCATCAGACTCTGTCAACGGTTATTCTAAGCTGATCATACCTGCACTCGTCAGATCGCAGAAGGTAAACAGCTTAAGGCTGGGCAAGTACCAGCTTGGGAGACTGGTTGGGAATCCCTGGTTCCGTTGACTTTTTTCAAAAGTTAAGTTAACATGATTTCCATCAAAAAGGACAATGGCTTGCATCAGACTCTGTCAACGGTTATTCTAAGCTGATCATACCTGCACTCGTCAGATCGCAGAAGGTAAACAGCTTAAGGCTGGGCAAGTACCAGCTTGGGAGACTGGTTGGGAATCCCTGGTTCTGTTGACTTTTTCAAAAGTTAAGTTAACTAATGATTTCCATCAAAAGAGGACAATGGCTTGCATCAGACTCTGTCAACGGTTATTCTAAGCTGATCATACCTGCACTCGTCAGATCGCAGAAGGTAAACAGCTTAAGGCTGGGCAAGTACCAGCTTGGGAGACTGGTTGGGAATCCCTGGTTCCGTTGACTTTTTCAAAAGTTAAGTTAACTAATGATTTCCATCAAAAAGGACAATGGCTTGCATCAGACTCTGTCAACGGTTATTCTAAGCTGATCATACCTGCACTCGTCAGATCGCAGAAGGTAAACAGCTTAAGGCTGGGCAAGTACCAGCTTGGGAGACTGGTTGGGAATCCCTGGTTCCGTTGACTTTTTCAAAAGTTAAGTTAACTAATGATTTCCATCAAAAAGGACAATGGCTTGCATCAGACTCTGTCAACGGTTATTCTAAGCTGATCATACCTGCACTCGTCAGATCGCAGAAGGTAAACAGCTTAAGGCTGGGCAAGTACCAGCTTGGGAGACTGGTTGGGAATCCCTGGTTCCGTTGACTTTTTCAAAAGTTAAGTTAACTAATGATTTCCATCAAAAGAGGACAATGGCTTGCATCAGACTCTGTCAACGGTTATTCTAAGCTGATCATACCTGCACTCGCCAGATCGCAGAAGGTAAACAGCTTAAGGCTGGGCAAGTACCAGCTTGGGAGACTGGTTGGGAATCCCTGGTTCCGTTGACTTTTTTCAAAAGTTAAGTTAACTAATGATTTCCATCAAAAAGGACAATGGCTTGCATCAGACTCTGTCAACGGTTATTCTAAGCTGATCATACCTGCACTCGTCAGATCGCAGAAGGTAAACAGCTTAAGGCTGGGCAAGTACCAGCTTGGGAGACTGGTTGGGAATCCCTGGTTCCGTTGACTTTTTTCAAAAGTTAAGTTAACTAATGATTTCCATCAAAAAAGGACAATGGCTTGCATCAGACTCTGTCAACGGTTATTCTAAGCTGATCATACCTGCACTCGCCAGATCGCAGAAGGTAAACAGCTTAAGGCTGGGCAAGTACCAGCTTGGGAGACTGGTTGGGAATCCCTGGTTCCGTTGACTTTTTTCAAAAGTTAAGTTAACTAATGATTTCCATCAAAAAGGACAATGGCTTGCATCAGACTCTGTCAACGGTTATTCTAAGCTGATCATACCTGCACTCGTCAGATCGCAGAAGGTAAACAGCTTAAGGCTGGGCAAGTACCAGCTTGGGAGACTGGTTGGGAATCCCTGGTTCCGTTGACTTTTTCAAAAGTTAAGTTAACTAATGATTTCCATCAAAAAGGACAATGGCTTGCATCAGACTCTGTCAACGGTTATTCTAAGCTGATCATACCTGCACTCGTCAGATCGCAGAAGGTAAACAGCTTAAGGCTGGGCAAGTACCAGCTTGGGAGACTGGTTGGGAATCCCTGGTTCCGTTGACTTTTTCAAAAGTTAAGTTAACTAATGATTTCCATCAAAAAGGACAATGGCTTGCATCAGACTCTGTCAACGGTTATTCTAAGCTGATCATACCTGCACTCGTCAGATCGCAGAAGGTAAACAGCTTAAGGCTGGGCAAGTACCAGCTTGGGAGACTGGTTGGGAATCCCTGG
>JAKVIS010003226.1:0-18250 GCA_033119425.1 Bufotes viridis
TGAAAGGCTGCAGGGCAGCCTAGTAATGGCATGGCTGTGATTGTCCGGTACATCATGTGACCCAGCCTCTATACAAGCCGGATCACGTGTAGCACCACCCATCAGCTCTGAGTAGTGCAGGGACAGGAAGCAGGCAGCTAAAGTGAGGGAAAGTGTTAGGAATCTCGTCTGACTATTTATTCTGTGGGTTACCTATAGTGATTTTTTGTGGGTGCAATACACCAGCTTTGCACGCTTGACACAGAAATATAATAATTAATCTGGCTGTTAGTTCTGTGGGTGACCTATAGCGATTTTTTTTGTGGGTGCAATGCACCATCTTTGTACCCCTGACTCAAAAATATAATAGTTAATCTGTCCCGTGGGTGACATATACCCATTTTTGGTGTGAGGTACACCTGCACTGCATCCATGACAGGGAAATTAATATAGTTAGTCCGTCTGTTAGATCAGTGGGTGACATATACCCATTTATCGTGTGAGGTACACCTGCACTGCATACATGACAGGAAAATTAATATAGTTAATCTGTCTGTTAGTTCAGTGGGTGTCCATAAAGAATGAGGAGAGCATCAAAAAGGGAGATGGCTCTGGTCATGGTGCTGCTGGTGTTGGTGGAGCTCCTGTTGCAGGGAGAGAACGTGGTCAATCTGTGCCGGCTACACATCCAAATGAAACACCTTCCTCAGGTGACGTAGGCAACAGAACGTTCAGCGTTATTTTGTAGGCCCAAATACCGGTGTACGAATGGTGAGGCCAGAACAAGTAGAGGCGGTAGTAGATTGGGAGGCTGACAGTGCCTTCAGTTCCTTCACATTGTCTCCCACCTGGTTCCCTGCTGAAAGCGCAGAGTTGGCACCTGCAGCCCATGGGCATTTGTCTTTCACCTCACCCCCTTGCAAATGAGGCAAGCAGTCTGTGCCCCAAGTCATGCAGCAGTCTCCTATGCTTTTTGATGACTCTGCTGGCAGGGTTTTCAAGGGCCATCCACCTAACCCTGCCACAGAAGTGGAAGAGATTGAGTGCACCGATACCCAACCACTTATGTTTCAGGATGTGGACATGGGAGGACCAAAGCAGCACATCTATGATGATGACGAAACACAGGTGCCAACTGCTGCGGCTTTCTGCAGTGTGCAAACCGACAAGGGGTGCAGACTGGGTGCAAGATGATGTGGAGGACGATGAGGTCTTAGACCCCACATGGAATCAAGGTCATGCGAGTGACCTGTGCAGTTTGGAGGGAGAGGCGGTTGTCACACAGAGCCACCAGCACAGCAAAAGAGGGAGCAGGGTGCAAAAGCAGAGCGGCCGTCCCCTAGACAGTACGCCTGCTACTGCCCACTGCACCCAGGGCCTGAGCACACCAAAGCCAGCTCCAAGGAGTTCCCTGGCGTGGCAGTTCTTCAGACAAGACGCGAGTGGTTTGCATGCTGTGCAATCGGAGCCTGAAGCGAGGCATAAATGTTCTAAACCTGAGCACCACCTGCATGAGCAGGTATCTAGATGCAAAGCACTAGCTGCAGTGGAGTAAACACCTCAAAACCACAAAAGATCTCAGGCTTCTGCTCACTCTTCTGCTGTAGTCTCGGCCCCTTCCTCTGGAGTGACAGTGGCACCTGTCACCCCGCAAACAGAGGATGTGGCATCAACATCAACACCTGGCCTTTGAAATGCTGTCATTCCGTCCGGTGGAGACGTAGACTTTTAAAACCTTATGGTGGTGGCTGTCCCACAGTACGTGGTTCCCAGCCGCCACTACTTTTCTAGGCGAGCCATCCCTGCCCTGCACAAACAAGTGACAGACAAAATCAGGTATGCACTGCGAAAAGCCATCTGTGGCAAGGTCCACATAACCACCGATACGTGGACCAGTAAGCACGGGCAGGGACGTTATATCTCCCCAACTGCACACTGGGTAAATGCAGTGGCGGCTGGGCCTGAGGAGGATAGCAGTTTGGCGCATGTCCTTCCACCACTGAGAATTGCAGGACGTTTCACATTGCCTCCTGTTGCCTCCTCCTTCTACTCTGCTTCTTCCTCTACCGCCTCCTCATCCACTCAGCGTAACACCTGCACCACCAACTTCAGCACAGCCAGGGAGAACGACAGCAGGCTGTTCTGAAACTCATCTGTTTGGGGGAAAAACCCCACACTGAGCAGGAGCTGTGGACGGGCATGGAACAACAGACTGATGAGTGGTTGGTGCCACTGAGCCTCAAGCCCGGCCTGGTGGTGTGCGATAACGGGCGAAATCTCGTAGCACCTCTGGGCCTAGCCAGGTTGACGGAACATCCCTTGCCTGGCGCATTTGCTGGATTTGGTGGTGCAGAGGTTCCTAAAAAATTACACCGATATGTCAGAGCTGCTGCTGAAAGTGCAGGCCGTCTGTGCGCACTTTCGGCGTTCTCACCCTGCTGCCCTGTCTGCGCTGCAGCATAACTTCAGCCTTCCCGCTCACTGCCTCATACCTTGCACATGCTGGAAAGACTGTGTGAGCAGCAGCAGGCGATAGTGGAGTTTCAGCTGCAGCAAGCAGGGGTGAGTCACTCTGCGGAACAGCACCACTTCACCACCAACGAGTGGCCCTTTATGCGGGACGTGTGTGCCATGTTGTGCTTTTTCGAGTACTCCAACATAGCCTGTGCCGATGACGCCATCTTCAGTGTTACTATCTCACTTCTATGTCTCCTTGAAAAAACGCCTCGGACGATGATGGAAGAGGATGTGGCACAGGAGGAAGAGGAGGAGGAAGAAGGATCATTTCCATGGTTATCAGGCCAGTCATTCACAAGTGGCTCGGAGGGTGGGTTCCTGCACCAACAGAGGCCAGGTACACAACTGTCCAGCCAGTGTAGGGGTCAGCCCCTAGAATACTTTTGATTGCATAGACATTTGCAATAATAAGGTTTCATGGACTGCGATGAATACTTCCAGCCACCAGATGTCGCTGTGGCTTTGAGTAAAAGAGTTTAATTGTTGTTTCTCAGAGGACAGGGAAGAACAGGAAGTTCATGGGTCTGGGCTGGTATGTGTGTGCACTGGGAAGCTGAGAGGCTGGCTTCCATGTGAGGAGCCAAGTGTGAGACTAGTGATAAGACACGGGGCCTGAATGATGGAGTCCTGAGAAACTGGCTGTGTTTGAAACAGATAAAGATAGACTCTGAAGTGAAGTGCTGCAGCTGTAATCTAGAGAGAGAGAGAAGCAGGCCATGCGCTGGGAAAAGCAAGCGATTGATTCAGGAGCCAGAGGACACGTGCCACCATGTACCGGACAAGACAAGCATCCACCTCGTGGGAGAAAACGACATTACAGACCTCTGCTCTGATAAATCCAGATTAGAACTGTGAGTGTGCATCGGTGCTAATCCGCGGTAGGATATAGAGCAGGCTTCATTAGTCAGTGCGCTGTAGAAGCGTACCCTGGGTAGCAGGGGTTAGACAGGATTATAGTAGAGGAGAGTATTCTGTATTTCTATGTGCATGCTGATGAGAACGCATTTGTTGTATTACGTTTCAAGTATCCTTCCTGTAACGTTGTGTAAATTTGTTAATACTGTTCTTGCCATTTACCGATTGCGCCCCTGGCGTATCGGTATAGTACTGTTAATCTTTAAAGCTGGCCATTATATTTTGTTGTTCAATAAAAACTGGCATTTGTTCAGCCTCCCCGTCTGCTGTTGAATCCTGCCTTGCGGTCTCTCCCTCACCGGACCACTACACCAGGACACAGTTCTGGAAGATGAGGAGGAGGAACTGTGTTCACAGAAGGGTGGCCCCCAAAGCAGCTCATGGGCATCACTGGAGCGTGGCTGGGGGATACAGAGGACACAGACAATACACCTTCCACAGAGGACAGCTTGTCGTTGCCTCTGGGCAGCATGGCACACATGACCGCTGAGTTGCCCACATTCTAACCAGTGCTGATTACTGGGTGGCCACCCTGCTGGATCCCCGCTACAAGGACAATGTGCCGTCCTTAATTTCATCACTGGAGCATGATCGGAACATGCGCGAGTACAAGCGCACTTTGGTAGATGCTCTGCTGATAGCATTCCCACCTGACAGCGGGGGCTCAGTGAAAGCACAAGGAGAAGGCAGAGGAGGAGGAAGAAGTCACCAAAGCAGCTGGAGCACCGCCAGCACCTCAGAAGGGAGGGTTAGCATGGCTGAAATGTGGAAAAGCTTTGTTAGCACGCCACAACAACCAGCACCACCAGCTGATATGGAACGTCTTAGCAGGAGGCAGCATTTCAGCAACATGGTGGAGCAGTTCATGTGCACACGCATACAGGTACTGACTGATGGGCCTGCCCCATTCAACTTCTGGGTCTCCAAATTGGGCACATGGACTGAGCTTGCCCTTGGAGGTGCTGGCCTGCCCTGCAGCCAGTGTATTGTCCGTACATCTGTATAGCACAGCAGGGGGGGTTATCACAGACAAGAGCAGCCACCTGTCCACAGCCAATGTGGACAATCTCACGTTCATTAAAATGAACCAGGCATGGATCCCTCAGGACTTGCCCGTTCCTTACGCAGAATAGACAAGTATACCCGCTGCACCCAGCCGTTGTTATACTCCAGCGCTTTCTCTTTGTGGTTTGGGGCCTTCCCAAATTTATAAAAAAGGATGCTGGGTAGTGGGGAAGTTAAAGAGGGCAGCTACAAAATTAGTTCTCTAAATCAGACAACTCATGTTAGGTCAAGTGATAATGGGACATTTTGCTATTGGAAATTGGAGATTTATATCTATCTCCGTATTCCATCCCTTTTATTTAGTTCCTAAGCTGTTGTCTTAGTCTCCTGTATAACGCATTTTACACCCCTCCAGTCCTTCATATACCCCAGGAGTAATATACAACCCTTGCAGATACTTATGTATAAAAATACTTTACTGGTAACATAGAGATGACAAAGCAATGGACATTACAAGAAGATGCAGATACAAGACATTACATGCAATACACCACCACACACTG
Source organism: Bufotes viridis (assembly GCA_033119425.1). Taxonomy (NCBI): domain Eukaryota; kingdom Metazoa; phylum Chordata; class Amphibia; order Anura; family Bufonidae; genus Bufotes; species Bufotes viridis. The sequence continues at coordinate 4,980 of JAKVIS010003226.1, forward strand.
CCGCCTCCGCTCCTGCCCTCCCTGGATGCTAAGCAATGTGGCTAATAATGTGTATGTATATACCAGGGGTCAGCAACCTTCCGCACTCCAGCTGTTGTGAAGCTACAATTCCCAGCAGTCTCCATTTAAGGCCTCTTTCACACGAACGTGTGAGCCCCGTGCCTGTATTGCGGACTGCATTTGCGGATCCGCAATACACGGGCACCGTTCCATGGCCATTCCACATTACGGATACGGACCTATTCATTTCAATGGGTCCGCTAATCCGAGATGCGGAATCCTGTCCAGCAGAAAGATAGAACATGTCCTTTCTTTTTGAGGAACAGGCAGATCGCGGATCCATTCAAGTGAATGGGTCAGCGATCCACAGCGGCTGCCCCACAGTCGGTGCCCGTGCAACATATACCGTCTACTGGATCTACTCTTCTAACTCACATCCAGTACCTGACCATTACTACATGTATCTATAGAGACTGCTGCATAAATAGCATATATATAATCTACACCTCCATAAACACGTACAAGCCGCAGGATCCACAGTCCCACGTGTAAATGGAATATAACTACTACACAGAAATCACACATACAATATAACTTAGCTTGCTTCTGAAGTGCTGTTGGTCCAGGGGTTGCAGGGAAAGAGAGAGAGAACCCCCAAGTTTCACATAGCCTATGTCTTCCTGTGTCCCAGCCCCCACCATTGACTCCACCCTATGACCATCCAAGTATCTTCCAATCTGTGGGCCATATTGTCCAACTGCTTTTACAATATGCTCTTCCTGTCTTTGGCTACTTTCACATCTGCATTTTTAATTCAGGTTTTGAGATCCGGCAGAAAAACTCAAAACCTGAATTAAAAAGATCAGTTCCATTTAAAGAGGACCTTTCACTTAGGATTGAGGTAGTGAAATACTTACACTACCTTCCTGGGCGGCCCCCGCTGACGCCCAGGCAACAGTTTTTTTGTTCAAAATAACCCCTGGTTCATCCGCTGATTCTTTGTATGAGGCGGGGACTCGTCTTTTGCCTGGGGAGTGGTTTTCTCCCTGGCTGCGATCGCAGCCAATCATAGCGCTCGGCTCGCAGCCAGGGAGAAGAAAACCACTCCCCAGGCAAAAGACGAGTCCCCGACTCATACAAAGAATCACCGCATATGAAAACTAACAGGGGCCAGAGCGGATGAACCGGGGGTTATTTAAAAAAAAAAAAAAACCTTGCCTGGACGTCAGTGGGGGCCGCCCAGGAAGGCAGTGTAAGTATTTCACTACCTCAATCCTAAGTGAAAGGTCCTCTTTAAGGCTACTTTCACACTAGCGTTTCTATTTTCCGGTATTGAGATCCGTCATAGGGTCTCAATACCGGAAAAAAAAGGCTTCAGTTTTGTCCCCATTAATATTCGAATGAACCGCGTCGAGCTTGAGTACTAGTTTTTAAGTGTCCTTGCTCTTGAGTGCCCGCGCTCCCTACCTCACAGTCAGTTCAGTCCTGTACCTCTGCTGCATGCATTGGGGGATCGGTCAGACTGTGTTTTTGAGTGCACGCTCTGTGCAGTGTAGGTGCGCTCCAGAGGATCCCACTCGTTCATCTGGCTGAACGTTTTGTGGGCCATTATCTCCTCTGCTTTTTTAACCTTTTTGGGTTGTGACGGTCCTGGCTGATGATAAGATCAGCAAACTGACCATCCTGGTAACCCTTCCTTTTTTCAGTAAGGCACCCTTTTGCCGATTTAACCTCACTATCCAGGTCCCGTCCTGTACCAGGGCTGCGTGCTTCTGTCACATATTAATGCATGCCCTGGGGGTGTGACCAGACTGAGACCGCTGCCATTTTAGTTGGCGTAGGGTCTCTTGTCCTCTGACACCGGAGGTTTTGGCAATGCTATTTAGGGCTATATATGTGAGCCGGTGTTCTAAGATATATTCCTACCGCAGCTATTTTCCTACTTCAGCATACTCAAAACGAGTGAAGGCCCCGCCCACAGCCCGTTCTCCTGACACGCCCTTTCTTTACTATCCCGTTCATTCTTTACTATCAATGGCGGCATAGAGTTAGTTTTTATAGTTGCCGAGCGCAGCGAGGCCGAGCCCGAAGCGTGGCGAGCGAAGCGAGCCCGCGAGGGTACAATTTTTAATGTAAATTATGGGCTTTTTGTTAAAATGTGGGCGGAGACTTTACTCTACTGAGCATGCTCAGTTCATGCGGTAGGAAAATATCTGAAAGTAGGAAAATATCGCAGAACACCGGCATTGAACGATCTGGCACCTGCTGACTTACCTCTAGCTGCTCTATACAGACACTACCATTGAGGAGCGATTTTGAGTAAAATCGGTGTGTTTAATTCCGTCGCAGGTCCTCTAGACTTACCTGCAGGGGGGTCCTACTTTTCCATTAGAGATTACATGTAAATACAAGGTAGTCCGGCACTCCTTTAGCCGTACTATGTGACCCCTCGCACATACTATAGGACTATTTAGCCTTTGGTTGATTCCAATGTGCACACATATAATTACTACCCTACTAGTGGACACACATTAGGTTTACCTCCACATTTATCGCCCAGGTGGGCTTATTTAATTTTAATGCATATTTATGACATGTTTTTGACATGTTTTAAACTTTCTTTATTTCCTCCGTGATTTCCCCCCCCCCCACACACACACTTAGGCCTAATTCACACATCTGTAGTGTGTTTTGCGGAAACATGAATCTGCAAAACACGGACGGCTGCAATGTGCATTCCGCATTTTGCGGACTGCACATTGCTGGCACTATATAGAGAATGCCTTTTCTTGTCCGCAATTGCGGACAAGAATAGGACATGTTCTATTTTTTTGCGGAAACAGAAACGCGATGCGGAAACACGGATGTGGATGCGGACATCACATAGTGTGCTGTCCACATCCATTCCTGCCCCTTTGAAATGAATGGGTCTGCAACCCTTCCGCAAAATTGCGGATGGGATGCGGATCCATTTTGCGGACGTGTGAATTAGGCCTTATAGCTACCAATATGTTTCAACCAAGTGGGTTTTGCAGGGGGGGTATCCAGGAACAGACTGGGACTCAGTAATTGTCCCAGATTAGGTGCTCTCCGTGCAACAAACCTAATACCCTCTGACACTATCTCACCCCCGTCTCTATCAAAATTCAAGACAGGTAAATGGCGTCTTCTTATCTCACATATAGATATATCCTGATATTCTTCATTATACTGTGTGGTAAACATTACTTGTTTCTGTCTCAGCTCCCTGGGATGGCGTTTTTTTTTTATGTGTATCACTAGGAAAAATAAGTGATCACTTATTCAATGTAAGTGTTATATTGAATAGGCGATCACTTATTTTTACTAGTGATACACAAAAACGAAATAAATAAACGCCATCGCAGGGAGCTGAGACAGAAACAAGTAACGTCTACCACACAGTATAATGTGAGGATCCCGGAATTATAAGAAGGGATCCTCATGGGATTATAATCATCCCTGTTAGCGCGTAGGGTGGTTTTGGCGGGAAATTTTGTGGTAAGGGAGATTGAGGTTTATGGTGTGACAGGTGTCACTCATTGGATCAGCAGCTGGCCAATAGTAATGCGTTGCTGGGCAGAAGTTGCAGGGATGCCCAGCAACAGTTAAATCATTGGTGGGACAGTTTCAAGTGCCCCCAGGTTAGGGCTATATAGTAGCCTTGCGCTGTCAGCCCGACCATATCTGGGGGAATTGCTGCCCCCGCCGCCCTTCCCTGTTGTAATTTGTATTGTCACAGACACTTTTTAGAAGGCGGGTGTAAAGTCGCTCACTGAATGGTCAGCAGACGAGTTCAGTATTAAGTTTAGGCCGAGCTTATGGCTGGTCTAATTATTGTCTGTTAATTTACTGGTATATTTGATACAGCTTTCATTGAAAGGTTTAAACTAATCTCTAATAAAGTGGGCTGTGGCCTAATTATTCCACCTAAGTCTTGTGTCCACGTTTTTTTTTTTATTATTCAATTGTAAGGGCATTATGTTGATGGGATAATTAGGATATATGTGAGATAATAAGACACCATTTACCTGTCTTGAATTTTGATAGAGACGGGGGTGAGATAGTGTCAGATGGTATTAGGTTTGTTGCACGGAGAGCACCTAATCTGGGCCAATTACCGAGTCCCAGTCTGTTCCTGGATACCCCCCCAGCAAAACCCACTTGGTTGAAACATGTTGGTAGCTATGTGTGGTCAGAATAAATGCATTTGGTGTTCCCATATGCAAATGGACGACACCTTTAATTCTACAGAAAATGGGAATACATACAATATCAAGTCATATTTGAACTGTAATACGCAATTTGCAATCTATCTGGTCACATGTATAGCATGCAATCTCCAATATGTAGGCTGCACATCAAATGCAATCAAAACAGGAGTACGGAAGCATATTTCAGATACACCACATTACAAAACAAGAAATGTCTCTGCAGTAAAACATCATGGGAATACTTCCAGCTTATGTGTTCAGGGGATTGAAAGGGTTACTCCACCAGTGAGAGGGGGAGACCACAGAAAAAACTCCTGAATAGAGAAACCTTTTGGATGTCTGAGCTCGATACGCGTGTCCCAATCAGTTTAAACAAGAGATACGATTTGATTTTGCAATATTAATGAAAGTTATCCCGAGTATTACCATTTTTGTCATAAGCAATATGTTTTTTATTATATATGGTTTTCTTGTAGGAGAAGGGTTAATGAGTGAGGTGAATGTCTAAACCGACAACCAGGTGAACCTGCCTAGCCTGCCCTATGGTTGATGCGAGGTGTGGGGGGTTTATATGGAGTGGCTTTTGCAAAGTACACTTGTCATGAGTAAAAACTGTAATTTGTGTGTCCGAAACGCGTAGATTGTGTATTGTCATCCTGTGTATCGAGGATTTTCAAATCCTAGCTATATACTATATCTTTCCTTGATGTTCTGATTAGTAAGGATGAGCACCAGTCCTTGAAGACAACTCTCTATCGCAAAAAAACTGCTACTAACAGCCTCCTGAGGTGGAGACAGTTTCCACCCAAAGCCCTTACGCAAAGGGAATTCCTAAGGGTCAGTTCCTTAGAATTAGGCGAAACTGCTCCACCAAGGAGGACTACTAAAGAGAGGCCCTGAAATTATCTGAGAGATTTAGGCAAGAGGCTACCCTGAGTATTGCCTTGTTCAAGCAGCGAGGCATGCGCGTGAAAAGAGAGACATACTCTTCTGCAGCCTCAAAAGAAGGAAATAGAGGAGGTGATTCGGATTATTGGTACATTTGATGTGGCCTCTGATGAAATCAGGGAGATAATAGGCAGATACTGGTCATTGCTAAAAACTGATCCAGATCTGAAAGATTATCTTACAGAATACCCCTCTATCACATATAGAAGGGACGTAACATCCGTGATTTTGTGGTACGTAGCCATTTTGAACCTCCTCAGAGGGAATGTTGGCTCCAAAATAGGTCTGTGGGCACATTCAGATGTGGACACTGTAAAGCCTGCAAGTATATTAAACTGGGTGATTCCTTCTATGATGCAAGGGGACTTATCAGATTTAAACAGAGGTGCTTTGCAAATTGTAATACGAGGGGTGTGATATACCTTATGAGATGTACTTGTGGTAAGCTCTATGTGGGTAAAACCTGCAGAGAATTCAAAATACGGATATTGGAACATGTAGGTGATATTCGGAATAAACGGGACAAACCTATCCCTAAACATATCCTCCTTGAACATCTTGATGAAAAAGTGGATATCTCCTTCTCTGTTATAGAGGTTGTGAGACCATCTATTAGAGGCGGTAATATTGATCAAATACTTAAACAGAAAGAAGCACGCTGGATGTATAAACTTGAAACTCGGGCCCCTTTGGGACTGAATGAATCTATTGATTATACTTGTTTTATTTAAGCACTGGTCCTTTACTAAATGACCCTTCTCTGGGGATGACAGTCTCGCACTATCTGCTACACTGTATATAGGGCCAGGGGACACACTGAATAGTGTGTCCCCGTTGGCTCTTGTTATATAAACTTCCCCCAGACCTACACCTCTCATTTGAGGTTAATTGTGAGAAATATATGTGTCCTCAAAGTGAATTCAAGGTAATCCATATCTAGGACATTGTTCCATATCATTTACCCTGTGGTAAGGTGCAAGGTGTCATATGTGATGGCAGGTACGTGTCACCGAGGTTGCTGGCCTCGGTGAGGTGAGAGCCGGGTTTTTGTCTGCAGCAGCTAGTGCTGTTTGACTTTGTTAAATAGCATGGCTGCAAAGCCGATCCGGGCCGGCTCTTACTGGGAGCAGCTAAAGAGTAGGGTGGGTGGCTGCTCCCCACGGTCCAGTCCATGTTTTGGGCTGGATATAAAACGCAGCCAGCAGCTGTGTCTGGGGAGTGTGATTATCCTGGAGCTGCTAACAGGGCTGGGAGTTCTCTGTCCAGGAGGAAAGAGCTCAGTAAGGAGGTATTTTGTTCCTGGCTACCTGAAGCTGGATTCTCCTGCGGCTGGGCCGACAGCGTGGTGCGAACCTGCACCTACACCTCCCAGGTGACTGAACCTGTGTTGGACTGTTTTTGTTTGGCTACGTTATTTCCGTTGTGTGTGAACTGTCACCAAGAGACTGTTTTTCATTTTGTGTGCAAGTGTGAATAAAACACTGTTTGTTGCACAATCTGGACTCCTTGTTTTGCCTCTAAACTGCACCCGCACCGCTGTCTACCAGAGCGACTCCCCACATTTGGTGTCGGATGCGGGCATGCGCAGTGAGGCTGGCGTGAACGCCGAACTTTGTTTTGCTGAGAAAAAGTGAATGTCCTATATTAAGCCGGCAAAGTTGCAGCCTGTGATCCCCGACAAAATGGAGGCGGCTGTGAAAGCCCTCATAGAGGCTAACGTGCAGCAGCGGGAGACCAACCAGCTACTGCTACAGCACGTGATGGCGTTGCAAGCGGCAGGAGCGTCCCACCGCGTCCATGATGCCCGGAAAGCTGTCCGTGCCGCGATCCCTAAGATGACCCCCTCGGATGATGTGGAGACCTATCTGGCGGTGTTCGAGAAGGTGGCCGTGAGGAGAAATTACCCGAGAACAGTGGGCAGAGGTCGTCGCTCCGTTCCTGGCGTCTGGACCCCAGCAAGTATTTTTGACCTCCCAGATGACCAAGCAGCTGACTACCCAACTGTGAAAGGTGAGATCCTGGCAAGACTGGGGGTGAATGTTTTGGTCCGGGCTCAGCGTGTCCACCAGTGGGACTTTAACGTGGCTGAACCCGCCAGGCCACAATACTATGACTTGCTACAACGGTTGCAAAAATGGCTGCAGCCAGACATACTGACTCCCACTGCTATGCTCGACCGTCTGTTAGCCGATGTCTTCTGGAGGGCTTTGCCTTACCCTCTCCAGCACTGGGTCGGCCAGGTATCGCCCACCAATGCCCTGGAGATGGTCGACCTGGTGGAGCGATGCAGAGGCCACCAGAAACCTGCAGGGAGTCTTGCTGGGAAGGGTCAGTCAAACCCGGAGGCCTCTGCCCCAGTTCCGGCGTCCGGCGACAGAGCGGCCTGTACGGAAGATACCCCCTGCGAGTCCGCCTCCGTGGTATGCTGGAGGTGTCAGGAGCCAGGCCACATCAGGGCCGACTGTCCGCATCGGGATGAGCCGATGGAGGTGAACTATGGGGGTCGCCACTCCTTGTATGCACGGAGGCTGTGCGCAACTGGCACCCGTGAGGTGCAAGACCATAACCACCTGTGTCAGGTAGAGGTGGGAGATTCGCTGGCGGTGGCTCTGCTGGACTCCGGGAGTTTAGTCTCCCTGGTAAGGGCTGCCCTTGTACGGCCTGTGGAGTATACTGGCCGTAAAGTCGGGGTCCTGTGCATCCACGGAGACCTGAAAGACTACCCCACTGCACTAGTGACTTTGTCCACAGCGGCTGGTAGGTGGACCCACGAGGTGGCTGTCGCTACTAAACTCCCACATGAACTAATACTTGGGAGGGACTTCCCGGTTTTCCGGCGCTGTGGCCGGCAATAAAGGTATCTGAGGGACCCGAGACAGGGGTGACCCTAGTAGAGTGGCCTGATACCGCTGGAAGGCCAGAACCCTGGGAGCCCGAGTCTGAAGGGCCGGCGGTAGGGGTGACCACTGCTCCAGCGGTAGAGGGAGACAACCCCACTGAGTGTAATGGTGGGAGACACGGAGGACTTGCCACCGGGACCTGAGTTGGCAGACCTCAATGTCTCCGGGGAAAATTTTGGGACCGCACAACACGGGACCAAACCCTAACCAGGGCCTGGGAGAATGTGCTGGAAGTTGATGGTAAACCCCAGAAACCAGGGGCTGAATTAATGTTCCCACGATTTATTGTTCTACAGGATATGTTGTATCGGGTGAACCAAGTCCGAGGTGAACCTGTTGAACAGTTGGTGGTGCCCACAGCGTATCGCAAGCTTGTCATGGAGCTTGCCCACCAACATGTTCTTGGGGACACCTGGGGTGGCAGAAAACCCAGGACCGCATACTGCAGCGGTTTTATTGGCCCAGTGTGTTCAAGGAGGTAGAAAATTATTGTAAGTCCTGTCCAACCTGTCAGATAACTAGCCCCCAGCCTCATTTCCGTAGTCCTCTGGTACCTCTGCCAATTATTGAAGTACCGTTTGAGCGAATCGCTATGGATTTAATTGGGCCTGTACCAAAGTCTGCCAGGGGCCACCAACACATTCTGGTAGTTCTCGACTATGCCACTCGGTATCCGGAGGCGGTGCCCCTGCGACATACCTCAGCTAGGCTCATTGCCAAAGAGTTAATGGAGATGTTTTCCCGTGTGGGCCTGCCAAAGAGGTTCTGACAGACCAAGGGACCCCTTTTATGTCCAAAGTAATGAAGGAACTGTGTAAATTGTTGCGTATAAAGCAGTTACGGACGTCCGTTTACCATCCGCAAACAGACGGTCTTGTTGAGAGGTTTAACCAAACTCTAAAAAATATGTTAAAAAGGGTGGTGTCTAGAGATGGGAAGGACTGGGACCTGCTTCTGCCCTATCTCATGTTCGCAGTGCGAGAGGTACCCCAGGCCTCTACTGGGTTCTCGCCCTTCGAACTGCTTTATAGCAGACACCCTCGGGGCCTGTTGGATATCGCCAAGGAAGCATGGGAACAACAGCCTGTCCCCCACAAAAGTGTCATTGAGTATGTCACCCAGATGCAGGAACGGATAGAAAGGGTGTTGCCGCTGGTCCGGGAGCATATGGAGGCAGCGCAACAAGCCCAGAGTAGGGTGTACAATCGTCAGGCTCGGGTGCGGGGCTTCAATCCGGGAGATCGGGTTTTGGTTCTGGTACCCACCCTTGACAGCAAATTCCTAGCTAGGTGGCAGGGCCCCTATGAGGTGATCGAGAAAGTAGGGAAGTAAATTACAAAGTACACCAGCCAGGGCGGCGCAAGCGGAGCAGGTGTACCACGTGAATTTACTTAAGCCGTGGAAAGATAGGGACACGGCCGGCGACCACAGCCCCCGGCCAGGGCTACAGAGTGAAAAGGGTCCAGCCCCACAGTTCGAGGCCTGTGAAGCAGTAACCACGGTAAAAATTGCAGACAGCCTGTCTTCCAAACAAGTTCAGGAAGTCAGGGAGTTCATCAGTCGGAACACGGATGTGTTCTCGGACCTCCCTGGCCGCACGTCTCTCATCCAACATGACATCGTCACTGAGCCTCAGGCCAAGATCCGGTTAAAACCCTACCGGGTACCCGAGGCTCGGCGACGGGCCATCGCGGAGGAAGTACAGTTAATGTTGAAGCTCGAGGTCATTGAGGAGTCGAAAAGTGAGTGGGCCAGTCCCATAGTCCTAATACCCAAGCCGGATGGGACGTTGCGGTTCTGCAACGACTTTCGTAAGTTAAATGAAGTATCCAAGTTTGTAGCGTATCCCATGCCCCGAGTAGACGAGCTGGTTGAAAGTTTAGGACAAGCCCGTTATTTTTCTGTGCTGGACCTCACTAAAGGGTACTGGCAGGTACCCATACTGAGTCGGCTAAGGAAAAAACCGCATTTGTTACCCCGCGGGGCCTGTATCACTACAAGGTGTTACCCTTTGGCCTGCATGGCGCCCCGCCACTTTCCAAGGTTAATGGACATAGTGCTGCGACCACATCGTCGGTGCGCCTCGGCCTACTTGGATGATGTAGTCATCCACAGCACCGACTGGGAAAGCCATTTACCCAAGGTGCAGGCGGTAGTGGATGCCCTGAGGAAAGCCGGACTGACCGCTAACCCAAGAAGTGCTCCATAGGGTTAGAGGAGACAAAATATCTGGGATATGTAATTGGGCGGGAGTCATCAAACCTCAGGTAACTAAGGTAGAGGCCATTCGTAACTGGCTCGACCGGTCACCACCAGGCAGGTAAAGTCGTTCCTGGGGATTGTAGGTTACTACATGAGGTTTGTGCCCCACTTTGCCACAATAGCAGCGCCATTGACAGACCTGTTGAAGGGGCGAAAGTCTGGGAGGGTTAGCTGGAGTGAGAAGGCGGAGGAGGCTTTCTCCGCGTTGAAGTCGGCCCTGTGTGGGTCCCCGGTTTTGGTGACACCCGACTTCAACAAGGAGTTTGTCGTACAGACCGACGCCTCGGAGGTAGGCCTCGGTGCGGTACTGTCGCAGGAGGTCAACGGGGAAGAACATCCCGTTGTCTTCCTGAGCCGTAAGCTCAGTCCCGCCGAGTCCAGGTATAGTATAGTGGAGAGGGAGTGCCTGGCTATCAAGTGGGCACTCGAATCTCTCCGCTACTACCTGTTAGGGAGGAGGTTCCGTCTGGTGACCGACCATTCCCCCCTCAAATGGATGAGTCAGGCCAAGGAGAGGAATGCTCGGGTCACTAGGTGGTTCCTATCTCTTCAAAATTTCAAGTTTTCCGTGGAACACAGGGCAGGCCGCTTGCAGGGCAGCGCAGATGCCCTGTCCCGCGTCCACTGCCTCACGTGTGTTCACCCCCTCAGGGTTGAACAAAGGGGGGGGGTATGTGGTAAGGTGCAAGGTGTCATATGTGATGGCAGGTACGTGTCACCGAGGTTGCTGGCCTCGGTGAGGTGAGAGCCGGGTTTTTGTCTGCAGCAGCTAGTGCTGTTTGACTTTGTTAAATAGCATGGCTGCAAAGCCGATCCGGGCCGGCTCTTACTGGGAGCAGCTAAAGAGTAGGGTGGGTGGCTGCTCCCCACGGTCCAGTCCATGTTTTGGGCTGGATATAAAACGCAGCCAGCAGCTGTGTCTGGGAGTGTGATTATCCTGGAGCTGCTAACAGGGCTGGGAGTTCTCTGTCCAGGAGGAAAGAGCTCAGCAAGGAGGTATTTTGTTCCTGGCTACCTGAAGCTGGATTCTCCTGCGGCTGGGCCGACAGCGTGGTGCGAACCTGCACCTACACCTCCCAGGTGACTGAACCTGTGTTGGACTGTTTTTGTTTGGCTACGTTATTTCCGTTGTGTGTGAACTGTCACCAAGAGACTGTTTTTCATTTTGTGTGCAAGTGTGAATAAAACACTGTTTGTTGCACAATCTGGACTCCTTGTTTTGCCTCTAAACTGCACCCACACAGCTGTCTACAAGAGCGACTCCCCACAACCCTCACTGGTGCTGCCCATTTGGTGGGATGTCTTTTGATATACAGTACCCAGTATCTACTATACTGGGCAACTGCTTAATATATAAGTCCATACAAAGTGGGCCTGTGGAGCACGGCGCTCTTCTTGTAGAGCATCGGCTGCTGTGGAGCGCATACACATCGCTGTGGAGCATCGGCAGCGTGGTGGAGCGCACAGCTAGTTCGGTCGCGTCACTTCTGGTTGGGCACGTGACCTATCTCTAATCACGTGACCTGATGCTACAATAGAGCGCGTATTTAAGGCAAGTGGCGTCAGCCACACGCCACCGGCCCCAGCAAGAGGAGACACCAGAATCCAGAAGATTACAACCTTGGACCTGACTGCATCCACAGTTTGGATAGCTTGTCCATTAGACCATTTGATGGATAAGGGAAGTGACTACACTTTATCTTTGAGCACTGGCTTAATTTGGTCACTATCATTAACCCTTTAAGTTGTTGGTTCATATTTGGTACTATCTTCTCCTCTTGTCTAGGTATATCCTTGAGACTGACATTCTCTACCGGTCACTGTGGCAAACTTTTGTATTATTTTGGTCCAATTTTGTCACTCTGGGTTGTCTTTGATATAGACACCCTTATTATATGTATATGTCCCCTGATGATCTGCAACATAATATACGGTTGCAGTGAAACGCGTCGGGAACTTGTATACCTATTTGGGACTACTGTACATCTTTATATATATATCATGTCTGAACAGTAATTTGGATAGCTGGGAGAGTCGCTAGGAGTGAGAGGAACTATATATCTGATTTGTGCCTCGCACTCTGTGTGATTCCCCAGTTTAGAGTGTATCCTTTTGACTACTGACGGACGTTTTGACCAACACACTTCACATAGGTGGTGGGTACTATCCTGTGGCAGGGCCTCATTAGGGATTCTAGGAGGTTCCTGACACGGGATCGCCCCTATCGGGGCGGCTATTCCGTTTTGTCGGCAGGGCTTATAGTGCATAGCGGACAGACCAGGGACAGAATTTTCTGGCTCGCTGGTCCAATTGCCACTCCCCCTACTCGGATAAGAGATTCCTTGATTCTGAAACCTTTTTAACGATCTAATTAAAAGTTATATTTTATGCTGGCACAATAGAAAACAGATCCGTACCCCATTGACTTTCAATGACGGATCGGTCTTGCAAATGTTAAAGTTAACACAACCGGATCCGTTCATAACGGATGCAGATGGTTGTATTATCAGTAACGGAATCGATTTTGCTGAACCCTGCTGCATCCAGCAAAAACGCTAGTGTGAAAGTAGCCTTAGGCTACTTTCACATCTGCGCTTTCCCTTTCCTCTATTGAGATCTGTCATAGGGTCTCAATACCGGAGGAAAACGCTTCAGTTTTGTCCTCATTTATTGTCAATTCTTTCTTTTGACAAAGGGCCTGGTTGCCTGCCCGAAATGGGTTATGTTTTTTTAATTGCTTTTTCCAATAAAGTGACCAGTTTGGAATACGGCAGTGCTGTTTTTTTCTCACTTGGATTCAAGAGTCTCTGCTCACCGTGACACGCCGACAGCCTTGTGGATATTGCGGTTCTCTGATTGAGCTGATTCCCCGTATAGTTGTCAATAGGGACAAAACTGAGCTGAAGGAACAGGGTTCACCAGAATGCAT
>JAKVIS010003227.1:0-18147 GCA_033119425.1 Bufotes viridis
TTGCAGGCCACGTTTCATAGTGTCCGCAAAAACATATATTTTGTTCTGGGGTGACATTCAATTGCCAAAATAGCAATACCCTGAATCTGGTGTCCCAGCTGTTGCAGGCCACGTTTCATAGTGTCCGTCAAAAACATATATTTTGTTCTGGGGTGACATTCAATTGCCAAAATAGCAATACCCTGAATCTGGTGTCCCAGCTGTTGCAGGCCAAGATTCATAGTGTCCGTCAAAACATATATTTTGTTCTGGGGTGACATTCAATTGCCAAAATAGCAATACCCTGAATCTGGTGTCCCAGCTGTTGCAGGCCACGTTTCATAGTGTCCGTCAAAACATATATTTTGTTCTGGGGTGACATTCAATTGCCAAAATAGCAATACCCTGAATCTGGTGTCTCAGCTGTTGCAGGCCACGATTCATAGTGTCCGTCAAAACATATATTTTGTTCTGGGGTGAAATTCAATTGCCAAAATAGCAATACCCTGAATCTGGTGTCTCAGCTGTTGCAGGCCAGGATTCATAGTGTCCGCAAAAACCTATATTTTGTTCTGGGGTGAAATTCAATTGCCAAAATAGCAATACCATAAATCAGTGGTTTCAGCTGTGGCTGGCAAAATATAATAGTGTCCGCCAAAACATATATTTTGTTCTGGGGTGACATTCAATTGCCAAAATAGCAATACCCTGAATCTGGTGTCCCAGCTGTTGCAGGCCAGGATTCATAGTGTCCGCAAAAACATATATTTTGTTCTGGGGTGAAATTCAATTGCCAAAATAGCAATACCCTGAATCTGGTGTCCCAGCTGTTGCAGGACACGATTCATAGTGTCCGCAAAAACATATATTTTGTTCTGGGGTGAAATTCAATTGCCAAAATAGCAATACCCTGAATCTGGTGTCCCAGCTGTGGCTGGCCAAGATATAATAGTGTCCGCCAAAACATATATTTTGTTCTGGGGTGAAATTCAATTGCCAAAATAGCAATACCCTGAATCTGGTGTCCCAGCTGTTGCAGGACAGGATTCATAGTGTCCGCAAAAACATATATTTTGTTCTGGGGTGACATTCAATTGCCAAAATAGCAATACCCTGAATCTAGTGTCCCAGCTGTTGCAGGCCACGTATCATAGTGTCCGTCAAAACATATATTTTGTTCTGGGGTGACATTAAATTGCCAAAATAGCAATACCCTGAATCTGGTGTCTCAGCTGTTGCAGGCCACGTTTCATAGTGTCCGTCAAAACATATATTTTGTTCTGGGGTGACATTCAATTGCCAAAATAGCAATACCCTGAATCTGGTGTCCCAGCTGTTGCAGGCCAAGATTCATAGTGTCCGCCAAAACATATATTTTGTTCTGGGGTGACATTCAATTGCCAAAATAGCAATACCCTGAATCTGGTGTCCCAGCTGTTGCAGGCCACGTTTCATAGTGTCCGTAAAAACATATATTTTGTTCTGGGGTGAAATTCAATTGCCAAAATAGCAATACCCTAAATCTGGTGTCTCAGCTGTTGCAGGCCAGGATTCATAGTGTCCGCCAAAACATATATTTTGTTCTGGGCTGACATTCAATTGCCAAAATAGCAATACCCTGAATCTGGTGTCCCAGCTGTTGCAGGACAGGATTCATAGTGTCTGCAAAAACATATATTTTGTTCTGGGGTGACATTCAATTGCCAAAATAGCAATACACTAAATCTGGTGTCCCAGCTGTTGCAGGCCAGGATTCATAGTGTCCGCAAAAACATATATTTTGTTCTGGGGTGACATTCAATTGCCAAAATAGCAATACCCTGAATCTGGTGTCCCAGCTGTTGCAGGCCACGTTTCATAGTGTCCGTCAAAACATATATTTTGTTCTGGGGTGAAATTCAATTGCCAAAATAGCAATACCCTGAATCTGGTGTCTCAGCTGTTGCAGGCCACGATTCATAGTGTCCGTCAAAACATATATTTTGTTCTGGGGTGAAATTCAATTGCCAAAATAGCAATACCCTGAATCTGGTGTCCCAGCTGTTGCAGGCCAAGATTCATAGTGTCCGCCAAAACATATATTTTGTTCTGGGGTGAAATTCAATTGCCAAAATAGCAATACCCTGAATCTGGTGGTCCCAGCTGTTGCAGGCCAAGATTCATAGTGTCCGCCAAAACATATATTTTGTTCTGGGGTGACATTCAATTGCCAAAATAGCAATACCCTGAATCTGGTGTCCCAGCTGTTGCAGGCCAGCATTCATAGTGTCCGCAAAACATATATTTTGTTCTGGGGTGACATTCAATTGCCAAAATAGCAATACCCTGAATCTGGTGTCCCAGCTGTTGCAGGCCAGGATTCATAGTGTCCGCAAAAACATATATTTTGTTCTGGGGTGACATTCAATTGCCAAAATAGCAATACCCTGAATCTGGTGTCCCAGCTGTTGCAGGCCACGATTCATAGTGTCCGTCAAAACATATATTTTGTTCTGGGGTGACATTCAATTGCCAAAATAGCAATACCCTGAATCTGGTGTCTCAGCTGTTGCAGGCCACGTTTCATAGTGTCCGTCAAAACATATATTTTGTTCTGGGGTGAAATTCAATTGCCAAAATAGCAATACCCTGAATCTGGTGTCTCAGCTGTTGCAGGCCAGGATTCATAGTGTCCGCAAAAACATATATTTTGTTCTGGGGTGACATTCAATTGCCAAAATAGCAATACCCTGAATCTGGTGTCCCAGCTGTTGCAGGCCAGGATTCATAGTGTCCGTCAAAAACATATATTTTGTTCTGGGGTGACATTCAATTGCCAAAATAGCAATACCCTGAATCTGGTGTCCCAGCTGTTGCAGGCCAGGATTCATAGTGTCCGCAAAAACATATATTTTGTTCTGGGGTGACATTCAATTGCCAAAATAGCAATACCCTGAATCTGGTGTCCCAGCTGTTGCAGGCCAGGATTCATAGTGTCCGTCAAAAACATATATTTTGTTCTGGGGTGACATTCAATTGCCAAAATAGCAATACCCTGAATCTGGTGTCCCAGCTGTTGCAGGCCACGTTTCATAGTGTCCGTCAAAACATATATTTTGTTCTGGGGTGACATTCAATTGCCAAAATAGCAATACCCTGAATCTGGTGTCCCAGCTGTTGCAGGCCAGGATTCATAGTGTCCGTCAAAACATATATTTTGTTCTGGGGTGACATTCAATTGCCAAAATAGCAATACCCTGAATCTGGTGTCCCAGCTGTTGCAGGCCAGGATTCATAGTGTCCGCAAAAACATATATTTTGTTCTGGGGTGACATTCAATTGCCAAAATAGCAATACCCTGAATCTGGTGTCCCAGCTGTTGCAGGCCAGGATTCATAGTGTCCGCAAAAACATATATTTTGTTCTGGGGTGACATTCAATTGCCAAAATAGCAATACCCTGAATCTGGTGTCCCAGCTGTTGCAGGCCAGGATTCATAGTGTCCGCAAAAACATATATTTTGTTCTGGGGTGACATTCAATTGCCAAAATAGCAATACCCTGAATCTGGTGTCCCAGCTGTTGCAGGCCACGTTTCATAGTGTCCGTCAAAACATATATTTTGTTCTGGGGTGACATTCAATTGCCAAAATAGCAATACCCTGAATCTGGTGTCTCAGCTGTTGCAGGCCACGATTCATAGTGTCCGTCAAAACATATATTTTGTTCTGGGGTGAAATTCAATTGCCAAAATAGCAATACCCTGAATCTGGTGTCCCAGCTGTTGCAGGCCAGGATTCATAGTGTCCGTCAAAAACATATATTTTGTTCTGGGGTGAAATTCAATTGCCAAAATAGCAATACCCTGAATCTGGTGTCCCAGCTGTTGCAGGCCAGGATTCATAGTGTCCGCAAAAACATATATTTTGTTCTGGGGTGACATTCAATTGCCAAAATAGCAATACCCTGAATCTGGTGTCCCAGCTGTTGCAGGCCAGGATTCATAGTGTCCGTCAAAACATATATTTTGTTCTGGGGTGACATTCAATTGCCAAAATAGCAATACCCTGAATCTGGTGTCCCAGCTGTTGCAGGCCAGGATTCATAGTGTCCGTCAAAACATATATTTTGTTCTGGGGTGACATTCAATTGCCAAAATAGCAATACCCTGAATCTGGTGTCCCAGCTGTTGCAGGCCACGATTCATAGTGTCCGTCAAAACATATATTTTGTTCTGGGGTGACATTCAATTGCCAAAATAGCAATACCCTGAATCTGGTGTCCCAGCTGTTGCAGGCCAGGATTCATAGTGTCCGTCAAAACATATATTTTGTTCTGGGGTGACATTCAATTGCCAAAATAGCAATACCCTGAATCTGGTGTCCCAGCTGTTGCAGGCCAGGATTCATAGTGTCCGTCAAAACATATATTTTGTTCTGGGGTGACATTCAATTGCCAAAATAGCAATACCCTGAATCTGGTGTCCCAGCTGTTGCAGGCCAGGATTCATAGTGTCCGTCAAAAACATATATTTTGTTCTGGGGTGACATTCAATTGCCAAAATAGCAATACCCTGAATCTGGTGTCCCAGCTGTTGCAGGCCAGGATTCATAGTGTCCGTCAAAAACATATATTTTGTTCTGGGGTGACATTCAATTGCCAAAATAGCAATACCCTGAATCTGGTGTCCCAGCTGTTGCAGGCCAGGATTCATAGTGTCCGTCAAAACATATATTTTGTTCTGGGGTGACATTCAATTGCCAAAATAGCAATACCCTGAATCTGGTGTCCCAGCTGTTGCAGGCCAGGATTCATAGTGTCCGCAAAAACATATATTTTGTTCTGGGGTGACATTCAATTGCCAAAATAGCAATACCCTGAATCTGGTGTCCCAGCTGTTGCAGGCCAGGATTCATAGTGTCCGTCAAAACATATATTTTGTTCTGGGGTGACATTCAATTGCCAAAATAGCAATACCCTGAATCTGGTGTCCCAGCTGTTGCAGGCCACGTTTCATAGTGTCCGTCAAAACATATATTTTGTTCTGGGGTGACATTCAATTGCCAAAATAGCAATACCCTGAATCTGGTGTCCCAGCTGTTGCAGGCCAGGATTCATAGTGTCCGTCAAAACATATATTTTGTTCTGGGGTGACATTCAATTGCCAAAATAGCAATACCCTGAATCTGGTGTCCCAGCTGTTGCAGGCCAGGATTCATAGTGTCCGTCAAAACATATATTTTGTTCTGGGGTGACATTCAATTGCCAAAATAGCAATACCCTGAATCTGGTGTCCCAGCTGTTGCAGGCCAGGATTCATAGTGTCCGTCAAAACATATATTTTGTTCTGGGGTGACATTCAATTGCCAAAATAGCAATACCCTGAATCTGGTGTCCCAGCTGTTGCAGGCCAGGATTCATAGTGTCCGTCAAAACATATATTTTGTTCTGGGGTGACATTCAATTGCCAAAATAGCAATACCCTGAATCTGGTGTCCCAGCTGTTGCAGGCCAGGATTCATAGTGTCCGTCAAAACATATATTTTGTTCTGGGGTGACATTCAATTGCCAAAATAGCAATACCCTGAATCTGGTGTCCCAGCTGTTGCAGGCCAGGATTCATAGTGTCCGTCAAAACATATATTTTGTTCTGGGGTGACATTCAATTGCCAAAATAGCAATACCCTGAATCTGGTGTCCCAGCTGTTGCAGGCCAGGATTCATAGTGTCCGTCAAAACATATATTTTGTTCTGGGGTGACATTCAATTGCCAAAATAGCAATACCCTGAATCTGGTGTCCCAGCTGTTGCAGGCCAGGATTCATAGTGTCCGTCAAAACATATATTTTGTTCTGGGGTGACATTCAATTGCCAAAATAGCAATACCCTGAATCTGGTGTCCCAGCTGTTGCAGGCCAGGATTCATAGTGTCCGCAAAAACATATATTTTGTTCTGGGGTGACATTCAATTGCCAAAATAGCAATACCCTGAATCTGGTGTCCCAGCTGTTGCAGGCCAGGTTTCATAGTGTCCGTCAAAACATATATTTTGTTCTGGGGTGACATTCAATTGCCAAAATAGCAATACCCTGAATCTGGTGTCCCAGCTGTTGCAGGCCACGTTTCATAGTGTCCGTCAAAACATATATTTTGTTCTGGGGTGACATTCAATTGCCAAAATAGCAATACCCTGAATCTGGTGTCTCAGCTGTTGCAGGCCAGGATTCATAGTGTCCGTCAAAACATATATTTTGTTCTGGGGTGAAATTCAATTGCCAAAATAGCAATACCCTGAATCTGGTGTCCCAGCTGTTGCAGGCCAGGATTCATAGTGTCCGTCAAAACATATATTTTGTTCTGGGGTGACATTCAATTGCCAAAATAGCAATACCCTGAATCTGGTGTCCCAGCTGTTGCAGGCCAAGATTCATAGTGTCCGCCAAAACATATATTTTGTTCTGGGGTGACATTCAATTGCCAAAATAGCAATACCCTGAATCTGGTGTCCCAGCTGTTGCAGGCCAGGATTCATAGTGTCCGTCAAAACATATATTTTGTTCTGGGGTGACATTCAATTGCCAAAATAGCAATACCCTGAATCTGGTGTCCCAGCTGTTGCAGGCCAGGATTCATAGTGTCCGCAAAAACATATATTTTGTTCTGGGGTGACATTCAATTGCCAAAATAGCAATACCCTGAATCTGGTGTCCCAGCTGTTGCAGGCCAGGATTCATAGTGTCCGTCAAAAACATATATTTTGTTCTGGGGTGACATTCAATTGCCAAAATAGCAATACCCTGAATCTGGTGTCCCAGCTGTTGCAGGCCACGATTCATAGTGTCCGTCAAAACATATATTTTGTTCTGGGGTGACATTCAATTGCCAAAATAGCAATACCCTGAATCTGGTGTCCCAGCTGTTGCAGGCCAGGATTCATAGTGTCCGTCAAAAACATATATTTTGTTCTGGGGTGACATTCAATTGCCAAAATAGCAATACCCTGAATCTGGTGTCCCAGCTGTTGCAGGCCAGGATTCATAGTGTCCGTCAAAACATATATTTTGTTCTGGGGTGACATTCAATTGCCAAAATAGCAATACCCTGAATCTGGTGTCCCAGCTGTTGCAGGCCAGGATTCATAGTGTCCGTCAAAAACATATATTTTGTTCTGGGGTGACATTCAATTGCCAAAATAGCAATACCCTGAATCTGGTGTCCCAGCTGTTGCAGGCCAGGATTCATAGTGTCCGTCAAAACATATATTTTGTTCTGGGGTGACATTCAATTGCCAAAATAGCAATACCCTGAATCTGGTGTCCCAGCTGTTGCAGGCCAGGATTCATAGTGTCCGTCAAAAACATATATTTTGTTCTGGGGTGACATTCAATTGCCAAAATAGCAATACCCTGAATCTGGTGTCCCAGCTGTTGCAGGCCACGTTTCATAGTGTCCGTCAAAACATATATTTTGTTCTGGGGTGACATTCAATTGCCAAAATAGCAATACCCTGAATCTGGTGTCTCAGCTGTTGCAGGCCACGTTTCATAGTGTCCGTCAAAACATATATTTTGTTCTGGGGTGAAATTCAATTGCCAAAATAGCAATACCCTGAATCTGGTGTCCCAGCTGTTGCAGGCCAGGATTCATAGTGTCCGTCAAAACATATATTTTGTTCTGGGGTGACATTCAATTGCCAAAATAGCAATACCCTGAATCTGGTGTCCCAGCTGTTGCAGGCCAGGATTCATAGTGTCCGCAAAAACATATATTTTGTTCTGGGGTGACATTCAATTGCCAAAATAGCAATACCCTGAATCTGGTGTCCCAGCTGTTGCAGGCCACGTTTCATAGTGTCCGTCAAAACATATATTTTGTTCTGGGGTGACATTCAATTGCCAAAATAGCAATACCCTGAATCTGGTGTCCCAGCTGTTGCAGGCCACGATTCATAGTGTCCGTCAAAACATATATTTTGTTCTGGGGTGAAATTCAATTGCCAAAATAGCAATACCCTGAATCTGGTGTCCCAGCTGTTGCAGGCCAGGATTCATAGTGTCCGTCAAAACATATATTTTGTTCTGGGGTGACATTCAATTGCCAAAATAGCAATACCCTGAATCTGGTGTCCCAGCTGTTGCAGGCCACGTTTCATAGTGTCCGTCAAAACATATATTTTGTTCTGGGGTGACATTCAATTGCCAAAATAGCAATACCCTGAATCTGGTGTCTCAGCTGTTGCAGGCCACGTTTCATAGTGTCCGTCAAAACATATATTTTGTTCTGGGGTGAAATTCAATTGCCAAAATAGCAATACCCTGAATCTGGTGTCCCAGCTGTTGCAGGCCAGGATTCATAGTGTCCGTCAAAACATATATTTTGTTCTGGGGTGACATTCAATTGCCAAAATAGCAATACCCTGAATCTGGTGTCCCAGCTGTTGCAGGCCAGGATTCATAGTGTCCGCAAAAACATATATTTTGTTCTGGGGTGACATTCAATTGCCAAAATAGCAATACCCTGAATCTGGTGTCCCAGCTGTTGCAGGCCAGGATTCATAGTGTCCGTCAAAACATATATTTTGTTCTGGGGTGACATTCAATTGCCAAAATAGCAATACCCTGAATCTGGTGTCCCAGCTGTTGCAGGCCACGTTTCATAGTGTCCGTCAAAACATATATTTTGTTCTGGGGTGACATTCAATTGCCAAAATAGCAATACCCTGAATCTGGTGTCTCAGCTGTTGCAGGCCACGTTTCATAGTGTCCGTCAAAACATATATTTTGTTCTGGGGTGACATTCAATTGCCAAAATAGCAATACCCTGAATCTGGTGTCCCAGCTGTTGCAGGCCAGGATTCATAGTGTCCGTCAAAACATATATTTTGTTCTGGGGTGACATTCAATTGCCAAAATAGCAATACCCTGAATCTGGTGTCCCAGCTGTTGCAGGCCAGGATTCATAGTGTCCGCAAAAACATATATTTTGTTCTGGGGTGACATTCAATTGCCAAAATAGCAATACCCTGAATCTGGTGTCCCAGCTGTTGCAGGCCAGGATTCATAGTGTCCGTCAAAACATATATTTTGTTCTGGGGTGACATTCAATTGCCAAAATAGCAATACCCTGAATCTGGTGTCCCAGCTGTTGCAGGCCACGATTCATAGTGTCCGTCAAAAACATATATTTTGTTCTGGGGTGACATTCAATTGCCAAAATAGCAATACCCTGAATCTGGTGTCCCAGCTGTTGCAGGCCAGGATTCATAGTGTCCGTCAAAACATATATTTTGTTCTGGGGTGACATTCAATTGCCAAAATAGCAATACCCTGAATCTGGTGTCCCAGCTGTTGCAGGCCACGATTCATAGTGTCCGTCAAAACATATATTTTGTTCTGGGGTGACATTCAATTGCCAAAATAGCAATACCCTGAATCTGGTGTCCCAGCTGTTGCAGGCCAGGATTCATAGTGTCCGTCAAAACATATATTTTGTTCTGGGGTGACATTCAATTGCCAAAATAGCAATACCCTGAATCTGGTGTCCCAGCTGTTGCAGGCCAGGATTCATAGTGTCCGTCAAAACATATATTTTGTTCTGGTGTGAAATTTAATTGCCAAAATAGCAATACCCTGAATCTGGTGTCCCAGCTGTTGCAGGCCAGGATTCATAGTGTCCACAAAAACATATATTTTGTTCTGGGGTGACATTCAATTGCCAAAATAGCAATACCCTGAATTCGGTGTCCTAGCTGTTGCAGGCCAGGATTCATAGTGTCCGCAAAAACATATATTTTGTTCTGGGGTGACATTCAATTGCCAAAATAGCAATACCCTGAATCTGGTGTCCCAGCTGTTGCAGGCCACGTTTCATAGTGTCCGTCAAAACATATATTTTGTTCTGGGGTGACATTAAATTGCCAAAATAGCAATACCCTGAATCTGGTGTCTCAGCTGTTGCAGGCCACGTTTCATAGTGTCCGTCAAAACATATATTTTGTTCTGGGGTGAAATTCAATTGCCAAAATAGCAATACCCTGAATCTGGTGTCCCAGCTGTTGCAGGCCAGGATTCATAGTGTCCGTCAAAACATATATTTTGTTCTGGGGTGACATTCAATTGCCAAAATAGCAATACCCTGAATCTGGTGTCCCAGCTGTTGCAGGCCAGGATTCATAGTGTCCGCAAAAACATATATTTTGTTCTGGGGTGACATTCAATTGCCAAAATAGCAATACCCTGAATCTGGTGTCCCAGCTGTTGCAGGCCAGGATTCATAGTGTCCGTCAAAACATATATTTTGTTCTGGGGTGACATTCAATTGCCAAAATAGCAATACCCTGAATCTGGTGTCCCAGCTGTTGCAGGCCAGGATTCATAGTGTCCGTCAAAACATATATTTTGTTCTGGGGTGACATTCAATTGCCAAAATAGCAATACCCTGAATCTGGTGTCCCAGCTGTTGCAGGCCAGGATTCATAGTGTCCGCAAAAACATATATTTTGTTCTGGGGTGACATTCAATTGCCAAAATAGCAATACCCTGAATCTGGTGTCCCAGCTGTTGCAGGCCAGGATTCATAGTGTCCGCAAAAACATATATTTTGTTCTGGGGTGACATTCAATTGCCAAAATAGCAATACCCTGAATCTGGTGTCCCAGCTGTTGCAGGCCACGTTTCATAGTGTCCGTCAAAACATATATTTTGTTCTGGGGTGACATTCAATTGCCAAAATAGCAATACCCTGAATCTGGTGTCCCAGCTGTTGCAGGCCAGGATTCATAGTGTCCGTCAAAAACATATATTTTGTTCTGGGGTGACATTCAATTGCCAAAATAGCAATACCCTGAATCTGGTGTCCCAGCTGTTGCAGGCCAGGATTCATAGTGTCCGTCAAAACATATATTTTGTTCTGGGGTGACATTCAATTGCCAAAATAGCAATACCCTGAATCTGGTGTCTCAGCTGTTGCAGGCCACGTTTCATAGTGTCCGTCAAAACATATATTTTGTTCTGGGGTGACATTCAATTGCCAAAATAGCAATACCCTGAATCTGGTGTCCCAGCTGTTGCAGGCCAGGATTCATAGTGTCCGTCAAAACATATATTTTGTTCTGGGGTGACATTCAATTGCCAAAATAGCAATACCCTGAATCTGGTGTCCCAGCTGTTGCAGGCCAGGATTCATAGTGTCCGTCAAAACATATATTTTGTTCTGGGGTGACATTCAATTGCCAAAATAGCAATACCCTGAATCTGGTGTCCCAGCTGTTGCAGGCCAGGATTCATAGTGTCCGTCAAAACATATATTTTGTTCTGGGGTGACATTCAATTGCCAAAATAGCAATACCCTGAATCTGGTGTCCCAGCTGTTGCAGGCCAGGATTCATAGTGTCCGTCAAAAACATATATTTTGTTCTGGGGTGACATTCAATTGCCAAAATAGCAATACCCTGAATCTGGTGTCCCAGCTGTTGCAGGCCACGTTTCATAGTGTCCGTCAAAACATATATTTTGTTCTGGGGTGACATTCAATTGCCAAAATAGCAATACCCTGAATCTGGTGTCCCAGCTGTTGCAGGCCAGGATTCATAGTGTCCGTCAAAAACATATATTTTGTTCTGGGGTGACATTCAATTGCCAAAATAGCAATACCCTGAATCTGGTGTCCCAGCTGTTGCAGGCCAGGATTCATAGTGTCCGTCAAAACATATATTTTGTTCTGGGGTGACATTCAATTGCCAAAATAGCAATACCCTGAATCTGGTGTCCCAGCTGTTGCAGGCCAGGATTCATAGTGTCCGTCAAAACATATATTTTGTTCTGGGGTGACATTCAATTGCCAAAATAGCAATACCCTGAATCTGGTGTCCCAGCTGTTGCAGGCCAGGATTCATAGTGTCCGTCAAAACATATATTTTGTTCTGGGGTGACATTCAATTGCCAAAATAGCAATACCCTGAATCTGGTGTCCCAGCTGTTGCAGGCCAGGATTCATAGTGTCCGTCAAAACATATATTTTGTTCTGGGGTGACATTCAATTGCCAAAATAGCAATACCCTGAATCTGGTGTCCCAGCTGTTGCAGGCCAGGATTCATAGTGTCCGTCAAAACATATATTTTGTTCTGGGGTGACATTCAATTGCCAAAATAGCAATACCCTGAATCTGGTGTCCCAGCTGTTGCAGGCCAGGATTCATAGTGTCCGCAAAAACATATATTTTGTTCTGGGGTGACATTCAATTGCCAAAATAGCAATACCCTGAATCTGGTGTCCCAGCTGTTGCAGGCCACGTTTCATAGTGTCCGTCAAAACATATATTTTGTTCTGGGGTGACATTCAATTGCCAAAATAGCAATACCCTGAATCTGGTGTCCCAGCTGTTGCAGGCCAGGATTCATAGTGTCCACAAAAACATATATTTTGTTCTGGGGTGACATTCAATTGCCAAAATAGCAATACCCTGAATCTGGTGTCCCAGCTGTTGCAGGCCAGGATTCATAGTGTCCGCAAAAACATATATTTTGTTCTGGGGTGACATTCAATTGCCAAAATAGTAATACCCTGAATCTGGTATCCCAGCTGTTGCAGGCCACGTTTCATAGTGTCCGTCAAAACATATATTTTGTTCTGGGGTGACATTAAATTGCCAAAATAGCAATACCCTGAATCTGGTGTCCCAGCTGTTGCAGGCCACGTTTCATAGTGTCCGTCAAAACATATATTTTGTTCTGGGGTGAAATTCAATTGCCAAAATAGCAATACCCTGAATCTGGTGTCCCAGCTGTTGCAGGCCAGGATTCATAGTGTCCGTCAAAACATATATTTTGTTCTGGGGTGACATTCAATTGCCAAAATAGCAATACCCTGAATCTGGTGTCCCAGCTGTTGCAGGCCAGGATTCCTAGTGTCCGCAAAAACATATATTTTGTTCTGGGGTGACATTCAATTGCCAAAATAGTAATACCCTGAATCTGGTGTCCCAGCTGTTGCAGACCATGTTTCATAGTGTCCGTCAAAAACATATATTTTGTTCTGGTGTGAAATTCAATTGCCAAAATAGCAATACCCTGAATCTGGTTTCCCAGCTGTTGCAGGCCAGGATTCATAGTGTCCGCAAAAACATATATTTTGTTCTGGGGTGACATTCAATTGCCAAAATAGCAATACCCTGAATCTGGTGTCCCAGCTGTTGCAGGCCAGGATTCATAGTGTCCGTCAAAACATATATTTTGTTCTGGGGTGACATTCAATTGCCAAAATAGCAATACCCTGAATCTGGTGTCTCAGCTTTTGCAGGCCACGTTTCATAGTGTCCGTCAAAACATATATTTTGTTCTGGGGTGACATTAAATTGCCAAAATAGCAATACCCTGAATCTGGTGTCCCAGCTGTTGCAGGCCAGGTTTCATAGTGTCCGTCAAAACATATATTTTGTTCTGGGGTGACATTCAATTGCCAAAATAGCAATACCCTGAATCTGGTGTCCCAGCTGTTGCAGGCCAGGATTCATAGTGTCCGTCAAAACATATATTTTGTTCTGGGGTGACATTCAATTGCCAAAATAGCAATACCCTGAATCTGGTGTCCCAGCTGTTGCAGGCCAGGATTCATAGTGTCCGTCAAAACATATATTTTGTTCTGGGGTGACATTCAATTGCCAAAATAGCAATACCCTGAATCTGGTGTCCCAGCTGTTGCAGGCCAGGATTCATAGTGTCCGTCAAAACATATATTTTGTTCTGGGGTGACATTCAATTGCCAAAATAGCAATACCCTGAATCTGGTGTCCCAGCTGTTGCAGGCCAGGATTCATAGTGTCCGTCAAAACATATATTTTGTTCTGGGGTGACATTCAATTGCCAAAATAGCAATACCCTGAATCTGGTGTCCCAGCTGTTGCAGGCCAGGATTCATAGTGTCCGTCAAAAACATATATTTTGTTCTGGGGTGACATTCAATTGCCAAAATAGCAATACCCTGAATCTGGTGTCCCAGCTGTTGCAGGCCACGTTTCATAGTGTCCGTCAAAACATATATTTTGTTCTGGGGTGACATTCAATTGCCAAAATAGCAATACCCTGAATCTGGTGTCCCAGCTGTTGCAGGCCAGGATTCATAGTGTCCGTCAAAACATATATTTTGTTCTGGGGTGACATTCAATTGCCAAAATAGCAATACCCTGAATCTGGTGTCCCAGCTGTTGCAGGCCAGGATTCATAGTGTCCGTCAAAACATATATTTTGTTCTGGGGTGACATTCAATTGCCAAAATAGCAATACCCTGAATCTGGTGTCCCAGCTGTTGCAGGCCACGTTTCATAGTGTCCGTCAAAACATATATTTTGTTCTGGGGTGACATTCAATTGCCAAAATAGCAATACCCTGAATCTGGTGTCCCAGCTGTTGCAGGCCAGGATTCATAGTGTCCGTCAAAAACATATATTTTGTTCTGGGGTGACATTCAATTGCCAAAATAGCAATACCCTGAATCTGGTGTCCCAGCTGTTGCAGGCCAGGATTCATAGTGTCCGTCAAAAACATATATTTTGTTCTGGGGTGACATTCAATTGCCAAAATAGCAATACCCTGAATCTGGTGTCCCAGCTGTTGCAGGCCACGTTTCATAGTGTCCGTCAAAACATATATTTTGTTCTGGGGTGACATTAAATTGCCAAAATAGCAATACCCTGAATCTGGTGTCTCAGCTGTTGCAGGCCACGTTTCATAGTGTCCGTCAAAACATATATTTTGTTCTGGGGTGACATTCAATTGCCAAAATAGCAATACCCTGAATCTGGTGTCTCAGCTGTTGCAGGCCACGATTCATAGTGTCCGTCAAAACATATATTTTGTTCTGGGGTGACATTCAATTGCCAAAATAGCAATACCCTGAATCTGGTGTCCCAGCTGTTGCAGGCCAGGATTCATAGTGTCCGTCAAAAACATATATTTTGTTCTGGGGTGACATTCAATTGCCAAAATAGCAATACCCTGAATCTGGTGTCCCAGCTGTTGCAGGCCACGTTTCATAGTGTCCGTCAAAACATATATTTTGTTCTGGGGTGACATTCAATTGCCAAAATAGCAATACCCTGAATCTGGTGTCCCAGCTGTTGCAGGCCAGGATTCATAGTGTCCGTCAAAACATATATTTTGTTCTGGGGTGACATTCAATTGCCAAAATAGCAATACCCTGAATCTGGTGTCCCAGCTGTTGCAGGCCAGGATTCATAGTGTCCGTCAAAACATATATTTTGTTCTGGGGTGACATTCAATTGCCAAAATAGCAATACCCTGAATCTGGTGTCCCAGCTGTTGCAGGCCACGTTTCATAGTGTCCGTCAAAACATATATTTTGTTCTGGGGTGACATTCAATTGCCAAAATAGCAATACCCTGAATCTGGTGTCCCAGCTGTTGCAGGCCAGGATTCATAGTGTCCGTCAAAACATATATTTTGTTCTGGGGTGACATTCAATTGCCAAAATAGCAATACCCTGAATCTGGTGTCCCAGCTGTTGCAGGCCAGGATTCATAGTGTCCGCAAAAACATATATTTTGTTCTGGGGTGACATTCAATTGCCAAAATAGCAATACCCTGAATCTGGTGTCCCAGCTGTTGCAGGCCAGGATTCATAGTGTCCGTCAAAACATATATTTTGTTCTGGGGTGACATTCAATTGCCAAAATAGCAATACCCTGAATCTGGTGTCCCAGCTGTTGCAGGCCACGTTTCATAGTGTCCGTCAAAACATATATTTTGTTCTGGGGTGACATTCAATTGCCAAAATAGCAATACCCTGAATCTGGTGTCCCAGCTGTTGCAGGCCAGGATTCATAGTGTCCGTCAAAACATATATTTTGTTCTGGGGTGACATTCAATTGCCAAAATAGCAATACCCTGAATCTGGTGTCCCAGCTGTTGCAGGCCAGGATTCATAGTGTCCGTCAAAACATATATTTTGTTCTGGGGTGACATTCAATTGCCAAAATAGCAATACCCTGAATCTGGTGTCCCAGCTGTTGCAGGCCAGGATTCATAGTGTCCGTCAAAACATATATTTTGTTCTGGGGTGACATTCAATTGCCAAAATAGCAATACCCTGAATCTGGTGTCCCAGCTGTTGCAGGCCAGGATTCATAGTGTCCGTCAAAAACATATATTTTGTTCTGGGGTGACATTCAATTGCCAAAATAGCAATACCCTGAATCTGGTGTCCCAGCTGTTGCAGGCCAGGATTCATAGTGTCCGCAAAAACATATATTTTGTTCTGGGGTGACATTCAATTGCCAAAATAGCAATACCCTGAATCTGGTGTCCCAGCTGTTGCAGGCCACGTTTCATAGTGTCCGTCAAAACATATATTTTGTTCTGGGGTGACATTAAATTGCCAAAATAGCAATACCCTGAATCTGGTGTCTCAGCTGTTGCAGGCCACGTTTCATAGTGTCCGTCAAAACATATATTTTGTTCTGGGGTGAAATTCAATTGCCAAAATAGCAATACCCTGAATCTGGTGTCCCAGCTGTTGCAGGCCAGGATTCATAGTGTCCGTCAAAACATATATTTTGTTCTGGGGTGACATTCAATTGCCAAAATAGCAATACCCTGAATCTGGTGTCCCAGCTGTTGCAGGCCAGGATTCATAGTGTCCGTCAAAACATATATTTTGTTCTGGGGTGACATTCAATTGCCAAAATAGCAATACCCTGAATCTGGTGTCCCAGCTGTTGCAGGCCAGGATTCATAGTGTCCGTCAAAACATATATTTTGTTCTGGGGTGACATTCAATTGCCAAAATAGCAATACCCTGAATCTGGTGTCCCAGCTGTTGCAGGCCAGGATTCATAGTGTCCGTCAAAACATATATTTTGTTCTGGGGTGACATTCAATTGCCAAAATAGCAATACCCTGAATCTGGTGTCCCAGCTGTTGCAGGCCAGGATTCATAGTGTCCGTCAAAAACATATATTTTGTTCTGGGGTGACATTCAATTGCCAAAATAGCAATACCCTGAATCTGGTGTCCCAGCTGTTGCAGGCCAGGATTCATAGTGTCCGTCAAAAACATATATTTTGTTCTGGGGTGACATTCAATTGCCAAAATAGCAATACCCTGAATCTGGTGTCCCAGCTGTTGCAGGCCAGGATTCATAGTGTCCGTCAAAACATATATTTTGTTCTGGGGTGACATTCAATTGCCAAAATAGCAATACCCTGAATCTGGTGTCCCAGCTGTTGCAGGCCAGGATTCATAGTGTCCGTCAAAACATATATTTTGTTCTGGGGTGACATTCAATTGCCAAAATAGCAATACCCTGAATCTGGTGTCCCAGCTGTTGCAGGCCAGGATTCATAGTGTCCGTCAAAACATATATTTTGTTCTGGGGTGACATTCAATTGCCAAAATAGCAATACCCTGAATCTGGTGTCCCAGCTGTTGCAGGCCACGATTCATAGTGTCCGTCAAAACATATATTTTGTTCTGGGGTGACATTCAATTGCCAAAATAGCAATACCCTGAATCTGGTGTCCCAGCTGTTGCAGGCCAGGATTCATAGTGTCCGTCAAAACATATATTTTGTTCTGGGGTGACATTCAATTGCCAAAATAGCAATACCCTGAATCTGGTGTCCCAGCTGTTGCAGGCCAGGATTCATAGTGTCCGTCAAAACATATATTTTGTTCTGGGGTGACATTCAATTGCCAAAATAGCAATACCCTGAATCTGGTGTCCCAGCTGTTGCAGGCCAGGATTCATAGTGTCCGTCAAAAACATATATTTTGTTCTGGGGTGACATTCAATTGCCAAAATAGCAATACCCTGAATCTGGTGTCCCAGCTGTTGCAGGCCAGGATTCATAGTGTCCGTCAAAACATATATTTTGTTCTGGGGTGACATTCAATTGCCAAAATAGCAATACCCTGAATCTGGTGTCCCAGCTGTTGCAGGCCACGTTTCATAGTGTCCGTCAAAACATATATTTTGTTCTGGGGTGACATTCAATTGCCAAAATAGCAATACCCTGAATCTGGTGTCCCAGCTGTTGCAGGCCAGGATTCATAGTGTCCGTCAAAACATATATTTTGTTCTGGGGTGACATTCAATTGCCAAAATAGCAATACCCTGAATCTGGTGTCCCAGCTGTTGCAGGCCACGTTTCATAGTGTCCGTCAAAACATATATTTTGT
>JAKVIS010003228.1:0-18195 GCA_033119425.1 Bufotes viridis
TGACCTAAAATGCTTATTTTCTGAAAAAATCCACAATATCGTGTTGGCTCAGTGGACCTCAGTTGACATCTTTTAATTTTTCCCTGTAACTGCTAAGATCAAACATCAAAATACTTGGCCACATGAAAACTATGTCATTCTACCTATTATCTGTTTCCAAGTACAAATACAGCTTTCATTCTTTTTTAATGAAAACATAACAGTATCATTCTTCAAGTACTTTGGGCAAAGGACTGAGGCGGTAAAGGCTAATGTCATGTGTGCGGGAAGTTACCTTGTAAATTCAAGGCATTGTCAGTTGGTAACAGCAAACAAGATCATTTCAACACATTCTAAAACTGGTTCTAAAAATTCAGAACCAATGCTAGACTTCATTCTTGTAAAGAAATCGATGTTCCTTACAGTGGAGAAATGCATAGATGTTTTTCCAAAGTCAATACTCTCGAAAAATGAAGACATTGAATCACTTTTGATCCTATATTTTGGCAGCTATGATGCACCATAACGAACAAAAGACGCTCTACCTTCTTAAGTTAATCTTTTCCAGCCTAAAGAATGTCATGGATGCGACAGATGGATATGGGGCAAAAGTTGGAGAGAGAGTAGTCTGAATTGAGTTGGGAAACATTTGCACTTTCCTCTCAGTCATTGAGCTAATTGCAACCAGCCGTGAGTCGATTCCAAACTTGACAACTCTGCATCCGTAGCAGCAGCGTATTTTAACTGCATACTACCTCTTGTGTTTTTAGTTGTAAGCTGACCAACATTGATGGGAACTCACTTGCGTTGTTCAAACAATGCTTTGTGAAAGCAGCATATGGCTCTTATCTCAGACCTTCCCCAAGGTTAGCTGAAGAGCAACTGAAGTACTCCGCATGAAGCCTCAGCACTGAGCTTCTCTCCACATGCCTGGAAACCCAATTCTGTGGCTATTTAAACGTCATCCTCAAAGCATCCATTTAACATAAGGTGACGACTTGTGTCCAAAAAGATGGTGCATATGGACTGCATTTTTATGTAAAAATAATACTGTATAACATTAACAACTGATTTGACCAAAGCTTCAAAAAATAAATCTTCCCAATTGTTCTAAAATATAGAGGCATGCAAATTAGGTTGTAGGGCAATAAATACATATTTCTTTGTGCTTAGTATTTTCATTTCAGATTAGAATTTTGACAAAAATATATTTTATTCAGTATTAGCTGACCTAAAATGCTTATTTTCTGACAAAATCCACAATATCGTGTTGGCTCAGTGGACCTCAGTTGACATCTTTTAATTTTTCCCTGTAACTGCTAAGATCAAACATCAAAATCCTTGGCCACATGAAAACGATATCATTCTACCTATTATCTGTTTCCAAGTACAAATACAGCTTTCTTTCTTTTTAATGAAAACATAACAGTATCATTCTTCAAGTACTTTGGGCAAAGGACTGAGGCGGTAAAGGCTAAAGTCATGTGTGCGGGAAGTTACCTTGTAAATTCAAGGCATTGGCAGTTGGTAACAGCAAACAAGATCATTTCAACACATTCTAAAACTGGTTCTAAAAATTCAGAACCAATGCTAGACTTCATTCTTGTAAAGAAATTGCTGTTCCTTACAGTTGAGAAATGCATAGATGTTTTTCCAAAGTCAATACTCTCGAAAAATGAAGACATTGAATCACTTTTGATCCTATATTTTGGCAGCTATGATGCACCATAACGAACAAAAGACGCTCTACCTTCTTAAGTTAATCTTTTCCAGCCTAAAGAATGTCATGGATGCGACAGATGGATATGGGGCAAAAGTTGGAGAGAGAGTAGTCTGAATTGAGTTGGGAAACATTTGCACTTTCCTCTCAGTCATTGAGCTAATTGCAACCAGCCGTGAGTCGATTCCAAACTTGACAACTCTGCATCCGTAGCAGCAGCGTATTTTAACTGCATACTACCTCTTGTGTTTTTAGTTGTAAGCTGACCAACATTGATGGGAACTCACTTGCGTTGTTCAAACAATGCTTTGTGAAAGCAGCATATGGCTCTTATCTCAGACCTTCCCCAAGGTTAGCTGAAGAGCAACTGAAGTACTCCGCATGAAGCCTCAGCACTGAGCTTCTCTCCACATGCCTGGAAACCCAATTCTATGGCTATTTAAATGTCATCCTCAAAGCATCCATTTAACATAAGGTGACGACTTGTGTCCAAAAAGATGGTGCATATGGACTGCATTTTTATGTAAAAATAATACTGTATAACATTAACAACTGATTTGACCAAAGCTTCAAAAAATAAATCTTCCCAATTGTTCTAAAATATAGAGGCATGCAAATTAGGTTGTAGGGCAATAAATACATATTTCTTTGTGCTTAGTATTTTCATTTCAGATTAGAATTTTGACAAAAATATATTTTATTCAGTATTAGCTGACCTAAAATGCTTATTTTCTGACAAAATCCACAATATCGTGTTGACTCAGTGGACCTCAGTTGACATCTTTTAATTTTTCCCTGTAACTGCTAAGATCAAACATCAAAATCCTTGGCCACATGAAAACGATATCATTCTACCTATTATCTGTTTCCAAGTACAAATACAGCTTTCTTTCTTTTTAATGAAAACATAACAGTATCATTCTTCAAGTACTTTGGGCAAAGGACTGAGGCGGTAAAGGCTAAAGTCATGTGTGCGGGAAGTTACCTTGTAAATTCAAGGCATTGGCAGTTGGTAACAGCAAACAAGATCATTTCAACACATTCTAAAACTGGTTCTAAAAATTCAGAACCAATGCTAGACTTCATTCTTGTAAAGAAATCGCTGTTCCTTACAGTGGAGAAATGCATAGATGTTTTTCCAAAGTCAATACTCTCGAAAAATGAAGACATTGAATCACTTTTGATCCTATATTTTGGCAGCTATGATGCACCATAACGAACAAAAGACGCTCTACCTTCTTAAGTTAATCTTTTCCAGCCTAAAGAATGTCATGGATGCGACAGATGGATATGGGGCAAAAGTTGGAGAGAGAGTAGTCTGAATTGAGTTGGGAAACATTTGCACTTTCCTCTCAGTCATTGAGCTAATTGCAACCAGCCGTGAGTCGATTCCAAACTTGACAACTCTGCATCCGTAGCAGCAGCGTATTTTAACTGCATACTACCTCTTGTGTTTTTAGTTGTAAGCTGACCAACATTGATGGGAACTCACTTGCGTTGTTCAAACAATGCTTTGTGAAAGCAGCATATGGCTCTTATCTCAGACCTTCCCCAAGGTTAGCTGAAGAGCAACTGAAGTACTCCGCATGAAGCCTCAGCACTGAGCTTCTCTCCACATGCCTGGAAACCCAATTCTATGGCTATTTAAATGTCATCCTCAAAGCATCCATTTAACATAAGGTGACGACTTGTGTCCAAAAAGATGGTGCATAAGGACTGCATTTTTTATGTAAAAATAATACTGTATAACATTAACAACTGATTTGACCAAAGCTTCAAAAAATAAATCTTCCCAATTGTTCTAAAATATAGAGGCATGCAAATTAGGTTGTAGGGCAATAAATACATATTTCTTTGTGCTTAGTATTTTCATTTCAGATTAGAATTTTGACAAAAATATATTTTATTCAGTATTAGCTGACCTAAAATGCTTATTTTCTGACAAAATCCACAATATCGTGTTGACTCAGTGGACCTCAGTTGACATCTTTTAATTTTTCCCTGTAACTGCTAAGATCAAACATCAAAATCCTTGGCCACATGAAAACGATATCATTCTACCTATTATCTGTTTCCAAGTACAAATACAGCTTTCTTTCTTTTTTAATGAAAACATAACAGTATCATTCTTCAAGTACTTTGGGCAAAGGACTGAGGCGGTAAAGGCTAAAGTCATGTGTGCGGGAAGTTACCTTGTAAATTCAAGGCATTGGCAGTTGGTAACAGCAAACAAGATCATTTCAACACATTCTAAAACTGGTTCTAAAAATTCAGAACCAATGCTAGACTTCATTCTTGTAAAGAAATCGCTGTTCCTTACAGTGGAGAAATGCATAGATGTTTTTCCAAAGTCAATACTCTCGAAAAATGAAGACATTGAATCACTTTTGATCCTATATTTTGGCAGCTATGATGCACCATAACGAACAAAAGACGCTCTACCTTCTTAAGTTAATCTTTTCCAGCCTAAAGAATGTCATGGATGCGACAGATGGATATGGGGCAAAAGTTGGAGAGAGAGTAGTCTGAATTGAGTTGGGAAACATTTGCACTTTCCTCTCAGTCATTGAGCTAATTGCAACCAGCCGTGAGTCGATTCCAAACTTGACAACTCTGCATCCGTAGCAGCAGCGTATTTTAACTGCATACTACCTCTTGTGTTTTTAGTTGTAAGCTGACCAACATTGATGGGAACTCACTTGCGTTGTTCAAACAATGCTTTGTGAAAGCAGCATATGGCTCTTATCTCAGACCTTCCCCAAGGTTAGCTGAAGAGCAACTGAAGTACTCCGCATGAAGCCTCAGCACTGAGCTTCTCTCCACATGCCTGGAAACCCAATTCTGTGGCTATTTAAACGTCATCCTCAAAGCATCCATTTAACATAAGGTGACGACTTGTGTCCAAAAAGATGGTGCATATGGACTGCATTTTTATGTAAAAATAATACTGTATAACATTAACAACTGATTTGACCAAAGCTTCAAAAAATAAATCTTCCCAATTGTTCTAAAATATAGAGGCATGCAAATTAGGTTGTAGGGCAATAAATACATATTTCTTTGTGCTTAGTATTTTCATTTCAGATTAGAATTTTGACAAAAATATATTTTATTCAGTATTAGCTGACCTAAAATGCTTATTTTCTGACAAAATCCACAATATCGCGTTGGCTCAGTGGACCTCAGTTGACATCTTTTAATTTTTCCCTGTAACTGCTAAGATCAAACATCAAAATCCTTGGCCACATGAAAACGATATCATTCTACCTATTATCTGTTTCCAAGTACAAATACAGCTTTCTTTCTTTTTAATGAAAACATAACAGTATCATTCTTCAAGTACTTTGGGCAAAGGACTGAGGCGGTAAAGGCTAAAGTCATGTGTGCGGGAAGTTACCTTGTAAATTCAAGGCATTGGCAGTTGGTAACAGCAAACAAGATCATTTCAACACATTCTAAAACTGGTTCTAAAAATTCAGAACCAATGCTAGACTTCATTCTTGTAAAGAAATTGCTGTTCCTTACAGTTGAGAAATGCATAGATGTTTTTCCAAAGTCAATACTCTCGAAAAATGAAGACATTGAATCACTTTTGATCCTATATTTTGGCAGCTATGATGCACCATAACGAACAAAAGACGCTCTACCTTCTTAAGTTAATCTTTTCCAGCCTAAAGAATGTCATGGATGCGACAGATGGATATGGGGCAAAAGTTGGAGAGAGAGTAGTCTGAATTGAGTTGGGAAACATTTGCACTTTCCTCTCAGTCATTGAGCTAATTGCAACCAGCCGTGAGTCGATTCCAAACTTGACAACTCTGCATCCGTAGCAGCAGCGTATTTTAACTGCATACTACCTCTTGTGTTTTTAGTTGTAAGCTGACCAACATTGATGGGAACTCACTTGCGTTGTTCAAACAATGCTTTGTGAAAGCAGCATATGGCTCTTATCTCAGACCTTCCCCAAGGTTAGCTGAAGAGCAACTGAAGTACTCCGCATGAAGCCTCAGCACTGAGCTTCTCTCCACATGCCTGGAAACCCAATTCTATGGCTATTTAAATGTCATCCTCAAAGCATCCATTTAACATAAGGTGACGACTTGTGTCCAAAAAGATGGTGCATATGGACTGCATTTTTATGTAAAAATAATACTGTATAACATTAACAACTGATTTGACCAAAGCTTCAAAAAATAAATCTTCCCAATTGTTCTAAAATATAGAGGCATGCAAATTAGGTTGTAGGGCAATAAATACATATTTCTTTGTGCTTAGTATTTTCATTTCAGATTAGAATTTTGACAAAAATATATTTTATTCAGTATTAGCTGACCTAAAATGCTTATTTTCTGACAAAATCCACAATATCGTGTTGACTCAGTGGACCTCAGTTGACATCTTTTAATTTTTCCCTGTAACTGCTAAGATCAAACATCAAAATCCTTGGCCACATGAAAACGATATCATTCTACCTATTATCTGTTTCCAAGTACAAATACAGCTTTCTTTCTTTTTAATGAAAACATAACAGTATCATTCTTCAAGTACTTTGGGCAAAGGACTGAGGCGGTAAAGGCTAAAGTCATGTGTGCGGGAAGTTACCTTGTAAATTCAAGGCATTGGCAGTTGGTAACAGCAAACAAGATCATTTCAACACATTCTAAAACTGGTTCTAAAAATTCAGAACCAATGCTAGACTTCATTCTTGTAAAGAAATCGCTGTTCCTTACAGTGGAGAAATGCATAGATGTTTTTCCAAAGTCAATACTCTCGAAAAATGAAGACATTGAATCACTTTTGATCCTATATTTTGGCAGCTATGATGCACCATAACGAACAAAAGACGCTCTACCTTCTTAAGTTAATCTTTTCCAGCCTAAAGAATGTCATGGATGCGACAGATGGATATGGGGCAAAAGTTGGAGAGAGAGTAGTCTGAATTGAGTTGGGAAACATTTGCACTTTCCTCTCAGTCATTGAGCTAATTGCAACCAGCCGTGAGTCGATTCCAAACTTGACAACTCTGCATCCGTAGCAGCAGCGTATTTTAACTGCATACTACCTCTTGTGTTTTTAGTTGTAAGCTGACCAACATTGATGGGAACTCACTTGCGTTGTTCAAACAATGCTTTGTGAAAGCAGCATATGGCTCTTATCTCAGACCTTCCCCAAGGTTAGCTGAAGAGCAACTGAAGTACTCCGCATGAAGCCTCAGCACTGAGCTTCTCTCCACATGCCTGGAAACCCAATTCTGTGGCTATTTAAACGTCATCCTCAAAGCATCCATTTAACATAAGGTGACGACTTGTGTCCAAAAAGATGGTGCATATGGACTGCATTTTTATGTAAAAATAATACTGTATAACATTAACAACTGATTTGACCAAAGCTTCAAAAAATAAATCTTCCCAATTGTTCTAAAATATAGAGGCATGCAAATTAGGTTGTAGGGCAATAAATACATATTTCTTTGTGCTTAGTATTTTCATTTCAGATTAGAATTTTGACAAAAATATATTTTATTCAGTATTAGCTGACCTAAAATGCTTATTTTCTGACAAAATCCACAATATCGCGTTGGCTCAGTGGACCTCAGTTGACATCTTTTAATTTTTCCCTGTAACTGCTAAGATCAAACATCAAAATCCTTGGCCACATGAAAACGATATCATTCTACCTATTATCTGTTTCCAAGTACAAATACAGCTTTCTTTCTTTTTAATGAAAACATAACAGTATCATTCTTCAAGTACTTTGGGCAAAGGACTGAGGCGGTAAAGGCTAAAGTCATGTGTGCGGGAAGTTACCTTGTAAATTCAAGGCATTGGCAGTTGGTAACAGCAAACAAGATCATTTCAACACATTCTAAAACTGGTTCTAAAAATTCAGAACCAATGCTAGACTTCATTCTTGTAAAGAAATTGCTGTTCCTTACAGTTGAGAAATGCATAGATGTTTTTCCAAAGTCAATACTCTCGAAAAATGAAGACATTGAATCACTTTTGATCCTATATTTTGGCAGCTATGATGCACCATAACGAACAAAAGACGCTCTACCTTCTTAAGTTAATCTTTTCCAGCCTAAAGAATGTCATGGATGCGACAGATGGATATGGGGCAAAAGTTGGAGAGAGAGTAGTCTGAATTGAGTTGGGAAACATTTGCACTTTCCTCTCAGTCATTGAGCTAATTGCAACCAGCCGTGAGTCGATTCCAAACTTGACAACTCTGCATCCGTAGCAGCAGCGTATTTTAACTGCATACTACCTCTTGTGTTTTTAGTTGTAAGCTGACCAACATTGATGGGAACTCACTTGCGTTGTTCAAACAATGCTTTGTGAAAGCAGCATATGGCTCTTATCTCAGACCTTCCCCAAGGTTAGCTGAAGAGCAACTGAAGTACTCCGCATGAAGCCTCAGCACTGAGCTTCTCTCCACATGCCTGGAAACCCAATTCTATGGCTATTTAAATGTCATCCTCAAAGCATCCATTTAACATAAGGTGACGACTTGTGTCCAAAAAGATGGTGCATATGGACTGCATTTTTTATGTAAAAAAAATACTGTATAACATTAACAACTGATTTGACCAAAGCTTCAAAAAATAAATCTTCCCAATTGTTCTAAAATATAGAGGCATGCAAATTAGGTTGTAGGGCAATAAATACATATTTCTTTGTGCTTAGTATTTTCATTTCAGATTAGAATTTTGACAAAAATATATTTTATTCAGTATTAGCTGACCTAAAATGCTTATTTTCTGACAAAATCCACAATATCGTGTTGACTCAGTGGACCTCAGTTGACATCTTTTAATTTTTCCCTGTAACTGCTAAGATCAAACATCAAAATCCTTGGCCACATGAAAACGATATCATTCTACCTATTATCTGTTTCCAAGTACAAATACAGCTTTCTTTCTTTTTAATGAAAACATAACAGTATCATTCTTCAAGTACTTTGGGCAAAGGACTGAGGCGGTAAAGGCTAAAGTCATGTGTGCGGGAAGTTACCTTGTAAATTCAAGGCATTGGCAGTTGGTAACAGCAAACAAGATCATTTCAACACATTCTAAAACTGGTTCTAAAAATTCAGAACCAATGCTAGACTTCATTCTTGTAAAGAAATCGCTGTTCCTTACAGTTGAGAAATGCATAGATGTTTTTCCAAAGTCAATACTCTCGAAAAATGAAGACATTGAATCACTTTTGATCCTATATTTTGGCAGCTATGATGCACCATAACGAACAAAAGACGCTCTACCTTCTTAAGTTAATCTTTTCCAGCCTAAAGAATGTCATGGATGCGACAGATGGATATGGGGCAAAAGTTGGAGAGAGAGTAGTCTGAATTGAGTTGGGAAACATTTGCACTTTCCTCTCAGTCATTGAGCTAATTGCAACCAGCCGTGAGTCGATTCCAAACTTGACAACTCTGCATCCGTAGCAGCAGCGTATTTTAACTGCATACTACCTCTTGTGTTTTTAGTTGTAAGCTGACCAACATTGATGGGAACTCACTTGCGTTGTTCAAACAATGCTTTGTGAAAGCAGCATATGGCTCTTATCTCAGACCTTCCCCAAGGTTAGCTGAAGAGCAACTGAAGTACTCCGCATGAAGCCTCAGCACTGAGCTTCTCTCCACATGCCTGGAAACCCAATTCTGTGGCTATTTAAACGTCATCCTCAAAGCATCCATTTAACATAAGGTGACGACTTGTGTCCAAAAAGATGGTGCATATGGACTGCATTTTTATGTAAAAATAATACTGTATAACATTAACAACTGATTTGACCAAAGCTTCAAAAAATAAATCTTCCCAATTGTTCTAAAATATAGAGGCATGCAAATTAGGTTGTAGGGCAATAAATACATATTTCTTTGTGCTTAGTATTTTCATTTCAGATTAGAATTTTGACAAAAATATATTTTATTCAGTATTAGCTGACCTAAAATGCTTATTTTCTGACAAAATCCACAATATCGCGTTGGCTCAGTGGACCTCAGTTGACATCTTTTAATTTTTCCCTGTAACTGCTAAGATCAAACATCAAAATCCTTGGCCACATGAAAACGATATCATTCTACCTATTATCTGTTTCCAAGTACAAATACAGCTTTCTTTCTTTTTAATGAAAACATAACAGTATCATTCTTCAAGTACTTTGGGCAAAGGACTGAGGCGGTAAAGGCTAAAGTCATGTGTGCGGGAAGTTACCTTGTAAATTCAAGGCATTGGCAGTTGGTAACAGCAAACAAGATCATTTCAACACATTCTAAAACTGGTTCTAAAAATTCAGAACCAATGCTAGACTTCATTCTTGTAAAGAAATTGCTGTTCCTTACAGTTGAGAAATGCATAGATGTTTTTCCAAAGTCAATACTCTCGAAAAATGAAGACATTGAATCACTTTTGATCCTATATTTTGGCAGCTATGATGCACCATAAAGAACAAAAGACGCTCTACCTTCTTAA
Organism: Bufotes viridis; assembly: GCA_033119425.1. Lineage (NCBI taxonomy): Eukaryota > Metazoa > Chordata > Amphibia > Anura > Bufonidae > Bufotes > Bufotes viridis. The sequence continues at coordinate 10,176 of JAKVIS010003228.1, forward strand.
GTTAATCTTTTCCAGCCTAAAGAATGTCATGGATGCGACAGATGGATATGGGGCAAAAGTTGGAGAGAGAGTAGTCTGAATTGAGTTGGGAAACATTTGCACTTTCCTCTCAGTCATTGAGCTAATTGCAACCAGCCGTGAGTCGATTCCAAACTTGACAACTCTGCATCCGTAGCAGCAGCGTATTTTAACTGCATACTACCTCTTGTGTTTTTAGTTGTAAGCTGACCAACATTGATGGGAACTCACTTGCGTTGTTCAAACAATGCTTTGTGAAAGCAGCATATGGCTCTTATCTCAGACCTTCCCCAAGGTTAGCTGAAGAGCAACTGAAGTACTCCGCATGAAGCCTCAGCACTGAGCTTCTCTCCACATGCCTGGAAACCCAATTCTATGGCTATTTAAATGTCATCCTCAAAGCATCCATTTAACATAAGGTGACGACTTGTGTCCAAAAAGATGGTGCATAAGGACTGCATTTTTTATGTAAAAATAATACTGTATAACATTAACAACTGATTTGACCAAAGCTTCAAAAAATAAATCTTCCCAATTGTTCTAAAATATAGAGGCATGCAAATTAGGTTGTAGGGCAATAAATACATATTTCTTTGTGCTTAGTATTTTCATTTCAGATTAGAATTTTGACAAAAATATATTTTATTCAGTATTAGCTGACCTAAAATGCTTATTTTCTGACAAAATCCACAATATCGTGTTGACTCAGTGGACCTCAGTTGACATCTTTTAATTTTTCCCTGTAACTGCTAAGATCAAACATCAAAATACTTGGCCACATGAAAACTATGTCATTCTACCTATTATCTGTTTCCAAGTACAAATACAGCTTTCTTTCTTTGTTAATGAAAATATAACAGTATCATTCTTCAAGTACTTTGGGCAAAGGACTGAGGCGGTAAAGGCTAAAGTCATGTGTGCGGGAAGTTACCTTGTAAATTCAAGGCATTGGCAGTTGGTAACAGCAAACAAGATCATTTCAACACATTCTAAAACTGGTTCTAAAAATTCAGAACCAATGCTAGACTTCATTCTTGTAAAGAAATCGCTGTTCCTTACAGTGGAGAAATGCATAGATGTTTTTCCAAAGTCAATACTCTCGAAAAATGAAGACATTGAATCACTTTTGATCCTATATTTTGGCAGCTATGATGCACCATAACGAACAAAAGACGCTCTACCTTCTTAAGTTAATCTTTTCCAGCCTAAAGAATGTCATGGATGCGACAGATGGATATGGGGCAAAAGTTGGAGAGAGAGTAGTCTGAATTGAGTTGGGAAACATTTGCACTTTCCTCTCAGTCATTGAGCTAATTGCAACCAGCCGTGAGTCGATTCCAAACTTGACAACTCTGCATCCGTAGCAGCAGCGTATTTTAACTGCATACTACCTCTTGTGTTTTTAGTTGTAAGCTGACCAACATTGATGGGAACTCACTTGCGTTGTTCAAACAATGCTTTGTGAAAGCAGCATATGGCTCTTATCTCAGACCTTCCCCAAGGTTAGCTGAAGAGCAACTGAAGTACTCCGCATGAAGCCTCAGCACTGAGCTTCTCTCCACATGCCTGGAAACCCAATTCTGTGGCTATTTAAACGTCATCCTCAAAGCATCCATTTAACATAAGGTGACGACTTGTGTCCAAAAAGATGGTGCATATGGACTGCATTTTTATGTAAAAATAATACTGTATAACATTAACAACTGATTTGACCAAAGCTTCAAAAAATAAATCTTCCCAATTGTTCTAAAATATAGAGGCATGCAAATTAGGTTGTAGGGCAATAAATACATATTTCTTTGTGCTTAGTATTTTCATTTCAGATTAGAATTTTGACAAAAATATATTTTATTCAGTATTAGCTGACCTAAAATGCTTATTTTCTGACAAAATCCACAATATCGCGTTGGCTCAGTGGACCTCAGTTGACATCTTTTAATTTTTCCCTGTAACTGCTAAGATCAAACATCAAAATCCTTGGCCACATGAAAACGATATCATTCTACCTATTATCTGTTTCCAAGTACAAATACAGCTTTCTTTCTTTTTAATGAAAACATACAGTATCATTCTTCAAGTACTTTGGGCAAAGGACTGAGGCGGTAAAGGCTAAAGTCATGTGTGCGGGAAGTTACCTTGTAAATTCAAGGCATTGGCAGTTGGTAACAGCAAACAAGATCATTTCAACACATTCTAAAACTGGTTCTAAAAATTCAGAACCAATGCTAGACTTCATTCTTGTAAAGAAATTGCTGTTCCTTACAGTTGAGAAATGCATAGATGTTTTTCCAAAGTCAATACTCTCGAAAAATGAAGACATTGAATCACTTTTGATCCTATATTTTGGCAGCTATGATGCACCATAACGAACAAAAGACGCTCTACCTTCTTAAGTTAATCTTTTCCAGCCTAAAGAATGTCATGGATGCGACAGATGGATATGGGGCAAAAGTTGGAGAGAGAGTAGTCTGAATTGAGTTGGGAAACATTTGCACTTTCCTCTCAGTCATTGAGCTAATTGCAACCAGCCGTGAGTCGATTCCAAACTTGACAACTCTGCATCCGTAGCAGCAGCGTATTTTAACTGCATACTACCTCTTGTGTTTTTAGTTGTAAGCTGACCAACATTGATGGGAACTCACTTGCGTTGTTCAAACAATGCTTTGTGAAAGCAGCATATGGCTCTTATCTCAGACCTTCCCCAAGGTTAGCTGAAGAGCAACTGAAGTACTCCGCATGAAGCCTCAGCACTGAGCTTCTCTCCACATGCCTGGAAACCCAATTCTATGGCTATTTAAATGTCATCCTCAAAGCATCCATTTAACATAAGGTGACGACTTGTGTCCAAAAAGATGGTGCATATGGACTGCATTTTTATGTAAAAATAATACTGTATAACATTAACAACTGATTTGACCAAAGCTTCAAAAAATAAATCTTCCCAATTGTTCTAAAATATAGAGGCATGCAAATTAGGTTGTAGGGCAATAAATACATATTTCTTTGTGCTTAGTATTTTCATTTCAGATTAGAATTTTGACAAAAATATATTTTATTCAGTATTAGCTGACCTAAAATGCTTATTTTCTGACAAAATCCACAATATCGTGTTGACTCAGTGGACCTCAGTTGACATCTTTTAATTTTTCCCTGTAACTGCTAAGATCAAACATCAAAATCCTTGGCCACATGAAAACGATATCATTCTACCTATTATCTGTTTCCAAGTACAAATACAGCTTTCTTTCTTTTTAATGAAAACATAACAGTATCATTCTTCAAGTACTTTGGGCAAAGGACTGAGGCGGTAAAGGCTAAAGTCATGTGTGCGGGAAGTTACCTTGTAAATTCAAGGCATTGGCAGTTGGTAACAGCAAACAAGATCATTTCAACACATTCTAAAACTGGTTCTAAAAATTCAGAACCAATGCTAGACTTCATTCTTGTAAAGAAATTGCTGTTCCTTACAGTTGAGAAATGCATAGATGTTTTTCCAAAGTCAATACTCTCGAAAAATGAAGACATTGAATCACTTTTGATCCTATATTTTGGCAGCTATGATGCACCATAACGAACAAAAGACGCTCTACCTTCTTAAGTTAATCTTTTCCAGCCTAAAGAATGTCATGGATGCGACAGATGGATATGGGGCAAAAGTTGGAGAGAGAGTAGTCTGAATTGAGTTGGGAAACATTTGCACTTTCCTCTCAGTCATTGAGCTAATTGCAACCAGCCGTGAGTCGATTCCAAACTTGACAACTCTGCATCCGTAGCAGCAGCGTATTTTAACTGCATACTACCTCTTGTGTTTTTAGTTGTAAGCTGACCAACATTGATGGGAACTCACTTGCGTTGTTCAAACAATGCTTTGTGAAAGCAGCATATGGCTCTTATCTCAGACCTTCCCCAAGGTTAGCTGAAGAGCAACTGAAGTACTCCGCATGAAGCCTCAGCACTGAGCTTCTCTCCACATGCCTGGAAACCCAATTCTATGGCTATTTAAACGTCATCCTCAAAGCATCCATTTAACATAAGGTGACGACTTGTGTCCAAAAAGATGGTGCATATGGACTGCATTTTTATGTAAAAATAATACTGTATAACATTAACAACTGATTTGACCAAAGCTTCAAAAAATAAATCTTCCCAATTGTTCTAAAATATAGAGGCATGCAAATTAGGTTGTAGGGCAATAAATACATATTTCTTTGTGCTTAGTATTTTCATTTCAGATTAGAATTTTGACAAAAATATATTTTATTCAGTATTAGCTGACCTAAAATGCTTATTTTCTGACAAAATCCACAATATCGCGTTGGCTCAGTGGACCTCAGTTGACATCTTTTAATTTTTCCCTGTAACTGCTAAGATCAAACATCAAAATCCTTGGCCACATGAAAACGATATCATTCTACCTATTATCTGTTTCCAAGTACAAATACAGCTTTCTTTCTTTTTAATGAAAACATACAGTATCATTCTTCAAGTACTTTGGGCAAAGGACTGAGGCGGTAAAGGCTAAAGTCATGTGTGCGGGAAGTTACCTTGTAAATTCAAGGCATTGGCAGTTGGTAACAGCAAACAAGATCATTTCAACACATTCTAAAACTGGTTCTAAAAATTCAGAACCAATGCTAGACTTCATTCTTGTAAAGAAATTGCTGTTCCTTACAGTTGAGAAATGCATAGATGTTTTTCCAAAGTCAATACTCTCGAAAAATGAAGACATTGAATCACTTTTGATCCTATATTTTGGCAGCTATGATGCACCATAACGAACAAAAGACGCTCTACCTTCTTAAGTTAATCTTTTCCAGCCTAAAGAATGTCATGGATGCGACAGATGGATATGGGGCAAAAGTTGGAGAGAGAGTAGTCTGAATTGAGTTGGGAAACATTTGCACTTTCCTCTCAGTCATTGAGCTAATTGCAACCAGCCGTGAGTCGATTCCAAACTTGACAACTCTGCATCCGTAGCAGCAGCGTATTTTAACTGCATACTACCTCTTGTGTTTTTAGTTGTAAGCTGACCAACATTGATGGGAACTCACTTGCGTTGTTCAAACAATGCTTTGTGAAAGCAGCATATGGCTCTTATCTCAGACCTTCCCCAAGGTTAGCTGAAGAGCAACTGAAGTACTCCGCATGAAGCCTCAGCACTGAGCTTCTCTCCACATGCCTGGAAACCCAATTCTATGGCTATTTAAATGTCATCCTCAAAGCATCCATTTAACATAAGGTGACGACTTGTGTCCAAAAAGATGGTGCATATGGACTGCATTTTTATGTAAAAATAATACTGTATAACATTAACAACTGATTTGACCAAAGCTTCAAAAAATAAATCTTCCCAATTGTTCTAAAATATAGAGGCATGCAAATTAGGTTGTAGGGCAATAAATACATATTTCTTTGTGCTTAGTATTTTCATTTCAGATTAGAATTTTGACAAAAATATATTTTATTCAGTATTAGCTGACCTAAAATGCTTATTTTCTGACAAAATCCACAATATCGTGTTGACTCAGTGGACCTCAGTTGACATCTTTTAATTTTTCCCTGTAACTGCTAAGATCAAACATCAAAATCCTTGGCCACATGAAAACGATATCATTCTACCTATTATCTGTTTCCAAGTACAAATACAGCTTTCTTTCTTTTTAATGAAAACATAACAGTATCATTCTTCAAGTACTTTGGGCAAAGGACTGAGGCGGTAAAGGCTAAAGTCATGTGTGCGGGAAGTTACCTTGTAAATTCAAGGCATTGGCAGTTGGTAACAGCAAACAAGATCATTTCAACACATTCTAAAACTGGTTCTAAAAATTCAGAACCAATGCTAGACTTCATTCTTGTAAAGAAATCGCTGTTCCTTACAGTGGAGAAATGCATAGATGTTTTTCCAAAGTCAATACTCTCGAAAAATGAAGACATTGAATCACTTTTGATCCTATATTTTGGCAGCTATGATGCACCATAACGAACAAAAGACGCTCTACCTTCTTAAGTTAATCTTTTCCAGCCTAAAGAATGTCATGGATGCGACAGATGGATATGGGGCAAAAGTTGGAGAGAGAGTAGTCTGAATTGAGTTGGGAAACATTTGCACTTTCCTCTCAGTCATTGAGCTAATTGCAACCAGCCGTGAGTCGATTCCAAACTTGACAACTCTGCATCCGTAGCAGCAGCGTATTTTAACTGCATACTACCTCTTGTGTTTTTAGTTGTAAGCTGACCAACATTGATGGGAACTCACTTGCGTTGTTCAAACAATGCTTTGTGAAAGCAGCATATGGCTCTTATCTCAGACCTTCCCCAAGGTTAGCTGAAGAGCAACTGAAGTACTCCGCATGAAGCCTCAGCACTGAGCTTCTCTCCACATGCCTGGAAACCCAATTCTGTGGCTATTTAAACGTCATCCTCAAAGCATCCATTTAACATAAGGTGACGACTTGTGTCCAAAAAGATGGTGCATATGGACTGCATTTTTATGTAAAAATAATACTGTATAACATTAACAACTGATTTGACCAAAGCTTCAAAAAATAAATCTTCCCAATTGTTCTAAAATATAGAGGCATGCAAATTAGGTTGTAGGGCAATAAATACATATTTCTTTGTGCTTAGTATTTTCATTTCAGATTAGAATTTTGACAAAAATATATTTTATTCAGTATTAGCTGACCTAAAATGCTTATTTTCTGACAAAATCCACAATATCGCGTTGGCTCAGTGGACCTCAGTTGACATCTTTTAATTTTTCCCTGTAACTGCTAAGATCAAACATCAAAATCCTTGGCCACATGAAAACGATATCATTCTACCTATTATCTGTTTCCAAGTACAAATACAGCTTTCTTTCTTTTTAATGAAAACATACAGTATCATTCTTCAAGTACTTTGGGCAAAGGACTGAGGCGGTAAAGGCTAAAGTCATGTGTGCGGGAAGTTACCTTGTAAATTCAAGGCATTGGCAGTTGGTAACAGCAAACAAGATCATTTCAACACATTCTAAAACTGGTTCTAAAAATTCAGAACCAATGCTAGACTTCATTCTTGTAAAGAAATTGCTGTTCCTTACAGTTGAGAAATGCATAGATGTTTTTCCAAAGTCAATACTCTCGAAAAATGAAGACATTGAATCACTTTTGATCCTATATTTTGGCAGCTATGATGCACCATAACGAACAAAAGACGCTCTACCTTCTTAAGTTAATCTTTTCCAGCCTAAAGAATGTCATGGATGCGACAGATGGATATGGGGCAAAAGTTGGAGAGAGAGTAGTCTGAATTGAGTTGGGAAACATTTGCACTTTCCTCTCAGTCATTGAGCTAATTGCAACCAGCCGTGAGTCGATTCCAAACTTGACAACTCTGCATCCGTAGCAGCAGCGTATTTTAACTGCATACTACCTCTTGTGTTTTTAGTTGTAAGCTGACCAACATTGATGGGAACTCACTTGCGTTGTTCAAACAATGCTTTGTGAAAGCAGCATATGGCTCTTATCTCAGACCTTCCCCAAGGTTAGCTGAAGAGCAACTGAAGTACTCCGCATGAAGCCTCAGCACTGAGCTTCTCTCCACATGCCTGGAAACCCAATTCTATGGCTATTTAAATGTCATCCTCAAAGCATCCATTTAACATAAGGTGACGACTTGTGTCCAAAAAGATGGTGCATAAGGACTGCATTTTTTATGTAAAAATAATACTGTATAACATTAACAACTGATTTGACCAAAGCTTCAAAAAATAAATCTTCCCAATTGTTCTAAAATATAGAGGCATGCAAATTAGGTTGTAGGGCAATAAATACATATTTCTTTGTGCTTAGTATTTTCATTTCAGATTAGAATTTTGACAAAAATATATTTTATTCAGTATTAGCTGACCTAAAATGCTTATTTTCTGACAAAATCCACAATATCGTGTTGACTCAGTGGACCTCAGTTGACATCTTTTAATTTTTCCCTGTAACTGCTAAGATCAAACATCAAAATCCTT